>QRFJ01002381.1:168279-235736 GCA_006176705.1 Cocos nucifera
TTAATATTTTAGTTTAAGTAGAACCCTTCATTTCTATACAGTCAAAATTAAAATATAACTACTTTTGTGGTTACACAACAAAGTAGTATATTCAAAATGCTGTAAGCATCTCAATGCACTAGATTAATATTACATATTTTCCCATGATAGATCTTGTGGTTACACAACAGAACTAACATGATTCTGGACATAATAAGAAACTAGTATGAAGGAAGGCCTTAATGTAGTGAATATAATATTAAGCATTTCAATCTAAAATTAAATTAATTGAATCGGCCAGGTAAATGGGAGAGAAATGGAAGTCCCCCCATTGCTTTCCTTAGACACCAATAAATTGGTCAGGTCAGACAACAGAACCAATTAAAAAACTATATTCTCTTTATCAATCAAGAACTATTTTTCTTAGACACCGATTGATCAATTAGACATCTGGATTGATTCAGCTAAAGATTAATTATACTACAACTTAATATAATTTTTTTTATATAGAGAGATTTAAATGGTCTCAATGCACATATTGATTTAAAACAAACTCAATGCATAATAGCATTAATTATGATAAAATATATATATGTCAATTAACATTAACATGTATAATTATTCTAAGACAACCATTATTATATAGTGAATACTTTCCACTATATAAGGACAACCTTTATAGAATAATATGTACAACATAATCTCATTATGATAAGAAAAAGAATATGATCTCATCATATAAATTAAAACATGCTAAAAATATTATATCATATTTTTTATTTATGCCATTATACTATAAGCAAAGCATTATATGATTTAACCTAATAAAGCTTGCTCTGATACCACTAATGAATTTGGTGTATAGGGCGGAAGCATAGATTTTAAAGCAAAAACATGAAATCATATAAACCAAACCCGAACCCTAGGACCACCTTATTAGCAATTAAATCATATAACATGCATTTGTAATATAAAAGAAAGTATTAGAACATACCTCTTATCGCTAAACCCTAAATTGACCCTGATCGTCGGTAGCAGTCCGTCAGGGTTTCCACCAGGTGCCCACGTGTTCACCCTCCAACGTTGATCCATACAGAGACTTGATCAAGACACCAGCACCTCTGATTTATATAATTAGAGTTCTAATAATAAGAACTTTAATTAAAAGGGCAAGACCTTCTTTAAGCCTTTATGTCACCTTCCTTGCCTCTCCTTATCTATCTTTCTTTTTTCTTTGTCTTCTTAATTTTTCTTCCTAATCTCTTAGTCTTAAGATGACTTCTTATCCTTATAATGACAAGGTCTAGACAAGAGAAAGAAAGAAAGAAAATTGGATAAAAAAAAACTCTTGTAAGAAAGAAAAGATAATGTTCACACACCCCTGGACTCTTGATGTGCACCCCTTATTTATAATGTACGTAGGGGTGCCATCTAAAAAATCTCACACCCTTTCCATCATCAATATCTCACACCCCATCATCAAAATCTCATGCACCCATCTGAAATTTTGTGCCTATTTAAAATTACGTAGACTTAGTCCAAGAGGTGCCTTAAAATAGAAGGACTCTTCGGACTAATTCTACGTAGTTTTTCTAATGAAGAGTCGCGATGCATAAATATATGGCACCATAATTCAAAGGTTTGGATCAGATTAGATGATCCATCTAATGGCTCTTAAAGGGATGCCCATTCATCAAGAAGGCGTGTGGAGATGTACTTTGAATAGTCAAAGTCTCAAGAGGCGTAAAGAAGAAGTGGGTGGCAAGGAGTCTAAAGCGGCAAGGACTCATGGGCGACAAAACATCTTGAGCAAAAAGAAAAAAGAGAATTTCATCTGCAGAAGGACTCTTCTACACCCCATATCTGATGTCCACACCAATATAAAAGTTTATGTGACATAACAATATTGAAAAAAAGTCAAAGAAGGTAGGCGCCAACTTATTTCATGCGTCCAAAAATTCTTTTGCGCATGAAAGACTTCCCATGCGTAAAAGAGACACTCTCTAGCATGTGGGATGTAGGTATGTGGTGCCCAATCTGAAGCCCAATCAATCTAGATTAATCTAACTTAAGACCAAATCCTATTTGGCTCAAATTAGATCTTAATTAGCCCAAATTGAAAGCTGATTCGAATCTAATTCGAAAACAGGTGCTAGGGTTTGCAACATGTGCTAGCATGTTCATCTTGCAAACATGGTCTAATCCAATTAGACCCTTAATCAATTCTCTTTATGTGTGACCCATTGGGTTTTACATCTAACCAGTAGTGAGTCTGGGTGTGATTTGATCTAATTTAGTTAGAACTCAACCGAACCGATTTAGGTTAAAACTAGCCAACCCAATTTGACTTAATTTAGAACATTTTCTAATTTAATAATTAAATTAAAATTTTAATTTAATCAAACCCACAAGACATGATTGACGTCTAGCAATGTATCATGACTATCCGAAAAGATGTAAAATTTTGATGAAAATACCAAAAATATCCTTCAGTGAAAATTACCATGCAACTAGATCCTTCGATCTTCCTGCATCCTGAATATGACTCTGGGTATGAAAATATGTCAACCCCAATATCATATTCATTTCTCTTTCAATCTTATGATGATGATTCATTTAATGAAACATTAGAAATCATTTCTAATTTTCATCATGCTTTGATCAAAGTCTTCCTGAATCATCATTTGTTTGAAGCAGGTAATAGGATGCTAATTTCCTCTTACCAGGAGAGATCGATTCCATGTTAACCTACTCACAACCTTCATATATATAATCTACCATATCCAGATCATCCCGTACATAACTGAGTCATGAATGAGTATGAACCAAAATATGGATTTATATATATAAGATTCTATGGTAGTTTCAGGTCAAAGGATTACATGCACAAATTCCACTATGAGAACCATCTATTGACATGTAGATAAGACTCCATTAGATATTCTCAATTTGGATCAATTCAGTGAACTCATTCTCTAATGAGCATCCACATTCTTGTATTAGTGTCATACACAAGTTATTATGAGATCAATCACCCTCTCAATCGAGCATACAAAGAATATGCTAGTCTTACCAAAAAATATTGATCCCTAACTCAATGTTCCATCAACTAGGAATATTTAAATTAGAGTTTTAAGGTTTTAGGTCTCACTAGTATGATCTCATCATAATCCTAAAATCATAGCCCTAATTTATAGGATTCATCATAATCTTAAATAAATAATAAGACACTGCATATGATGAAATAAATACCTTTATTTATTAAAAAAAATCTCATTACATGAGTCTGGAAGATAAAGAACATCCTAATAAATTGGCTTGAGGGCATATTCCTTTCAAACTAGTATGATAATTCTCAGAAGATGCTATGTTTTACCCAATTTTGAGTTCTACCAAACCCCCAAGGTTTCTGCTTGTCAAATAGTATGCAAAATAGACTTCATCTATTTTGGATATCCTTTGAAACACTTCCATACCACTAAGGCATGGGGATGCATGGTTCTTCTTTATATTATTCCTTTTGAAACTATCTCACCGCTTTTAAAAAGGATGATGCTTGGGAAGAAATTGATGATGATAATCAAACCAGCAGGGCTTACGATCATGCTCAAGTTGAAATGATTTTGTATTCTCCATGCAATAAGGACATGCTAGCTTCTCATGAGTGCTTCATCCTGACAGCATCCTATGCACAATAAAATCATTAATGGTCTACATCAATGCATCTTTTATTACAAAATTTTGCTTCTTTGATACATCAAATATGAGTATGCCATTGAACCATAAGAATTTTAGCTCAGCAATAAGAGATCTTAGACATACATTAATGCTTCTACCAGAGTGCCATGGTTTAGGAATAACTAATGTAAGAAAAATGTTACGTTCTTTCATGCACATCCCAAGCAGCAGATTATATGGAGTAATAAAGACCGACCAATATGAATAAAGGGCCACTGCATGACTAAATGGTGTAAATCTGTCTATAGACAGATTTAGTCAGACATTGCATGATTTCTGAGCAAATAAAGGATGACAAGCATCAAATTTTTTTTATGTCTCACTATCCGATGGATGACTCATCAAATTGGTGTGCTTGTGAATCTTTTTTTTTTGCCATCTCATCTACCTGGCAGTACCCTCAGATAAGTTGATCCTTCAAAGCCTAGGAGTGAGGAAAAGATATCGAAGAACCTTATATGGTATGTCCTATTAATTTCTACCATCTTGTCTTGACTTAAATCAACTTTCATTGCATACATCATATGAACTCTTCAGTTGACTCTCTTTGTAGAAAAGCTTGCAATCATTATGGTATGTATCTATCTTCTCATATCCCATGCCTAACCCTTTTATCATTTTCTTTGAAGCATAGAAGCTCCCAATAAGCTTCTCATCCTTCAATAGCATGTTCTTTATTATTGCTACCATCCTATCATAATAATTGATCATCATATTAAACTCGGCCTTCAAGTTTAATAATCTTGACACACCTGATAATCCAGTATGTGTTTCACATCTTGATTATAGTGGTTCATCAGCATTTTTCAGCATACAATAAAAATCTCCACTGCCTACTTCTAAATCATCCTTCATATCGATGCCAAATTTAGGACTAGCCACATTCATAACCATGTCTACCATTCTGTCTATATCCCTATCTTGTTGATGATTTCTAAACCTTGCAATTATCTCCCACGTCTCTCTATGTAGGTAACAATGCTTGTAGTTTAGCATAAATCTACTTCTATATAAATGGATAGTTATAGTATTCCTATCAAGCATTTCTCTATTGGCACATCTCTTATAAGGATAATGAGCCTGTGCTTGAACTAAAAGTGCAACATTCCCTAAAATATAATCATAGAAGTACTTGACACTCTCCTTATATTCAGTAGAAATCATCTCGTTGACTACTTGACGGTCCATCCAACTATGATTCATGGCACACTATCTAATAATTCTACATATACAAATACAAGACAAAATGTTTACCAAATATTTTATCATTTAAAATGGCACATATACACTGCAAGAAAACTAGGCTTTTATGATGAAATTATTTATGACAAAAAAATTTTGTTGCAAATAATAGTATTTACAACAAAAAAAAATTATCATAAATAGTAAATTATTTATGATAAAAATTATCTTTTCACCGTAAATAATTGATTATTTGTAATGATAATTATTTATGATAAAAATTATCTTTTCATCACAAATAATCAATTATTTGCAATTATAAATTTTAGTCATAAATAATGGGCCATAAATTTATCATTTAAAAAATAAAAAAGGGTGGACTATTTATGATAAAATTTTTTATTATAAATAATTAATTATTTATAACGTACCTCCTATTTGCATCGTAAATAATTAATTATTTATGATAAAAATTTTACATCATAAATAATCAATCTTAAATTTATCGTTTAAAAAATCAAAAGGATGGATAATTCATGATGAAATTTTTTCATCATAAATAATCAAAAAATAGATTATTTATGATGTAAAATATATTTACATCATAAATAATTAATTATTTATAATAAAATTTTTTTTATGGTAAATAACCAAACTTAAATTTATCATTTAAAAAATCAAAAAGAGTGGACTATTTGTGATGAAAATTTTTCATCAAAAAAAAGATTATTTGTAATGTAAATCATATTTGCATCATAAATAATTAATTATTTATAAAAAAAATTTCATCATAAATAATCAACCTTAAATTTATCATTAAAAAAATAAAAAAAAAGGATGGACTATTTGTGATGAATATTTTTTGTTATAAATAATAGATTATTTATGATAAAATTCTTATTTTCATCATAAATATTTAATTATTTATGATGAAAATTTTTTATCATAAATAATTAGCCTTAAATTTATCATTAAAAAATAAAAAAAGATAGATTATTTATAATAGAAATTTTTCATCATAAATAATTAATTATTTATGATGTAAATTAGATTTTTATTATAAATAATAATTATTTATGATAAAAATTTTTGTTGCAAATAATCAGTCATAAACTAGTCATTTAAGAAATAAAAAAGGATGGATTATTTGTGATACAAATTTTTCATCATGAATCATTGATCAATTATGATAAAAATCATATTTGCATTGTAAATAATCAATTATTGTAACATCCTGAATCAACAAAATATGGAATTAAAAGATTTATGTTCATGCATGTGTGGTATAGTAGTTTATTTATGATATAGTTAAGCCATTTGAATATAAATTATGACTATCCATCATTTCGAGTTCTAAAATTTTTCTAAGTCTGAAAACTAGCACCTATAAGGAGGGCTATATAAAATATATATTTTTTTGAAATAAAAAATCTTGATAAATAATTCTTAGGTGTTGGTGAGTTGCAAAATAATTTTTAACGGATTGGAAAGATCCTTTAATCTATTCGTTCAGAAGTAAGAAAGTTATAAAAGTTTCAAGTTTGGATAATTTGAACTAGAACCCAAATTTTGGAAGTTTCAAGTTCTTATGAATTTTGATTTTTTTGATATTTTTATTGAATCCAAATAGGAGCGTGTTCCTTATTTACATTTATATTTTAAAGTTAATAGAGAGTAAAATAAATTAGGATATTAACTTTTGAAGAGCAGGAGTATCCAAGCTGACCTGAAGTGAAATCGAGCCAGCCCGAGTCTTAGATTACAATGATGGATGTTTTGTTTTTTTGAAATAGCCAGCTCGATTTGAGTTTGAGCTGACCCAGCTGATATTCGAGCTAACCCAATTTGGGGTCGAGCCAGCTTGGTCAGCGAAAACAAAAAAGCGATGCTGGTCATGGGGTTTTAAAAGAGGTTTTTAAATAAATTCTTTTGGAAATAACTTAATAGCTGGCTTCCTTGAGTTGTGCCACGTAATTAGAAGAGAGAGGGAGAGGTGTGTTGGCTTCTTGATGGCGTGACGCCTAGCAATTCTATTATTTCTCCTAGAATAAAGGCCATCGGTTCTTCTTTAAATTATCCTGAGTTCTATAGCTATTCAAAAAGAGAAGAGAAGAGAAGAGAGTTGAGGAAGGTCATGTGTCAATTAGAAATCAAGGGAAATTCAGTAGGAAAAAGAAATGATTTTGCTGTAAACTGATTGGAAGGAAGAATAGTTACTATTGTTAGAAGAAGAAAGGAGCTGGTTCTGTAGTAGCAGTATTTAACAGTTTGAGAAAAAGAAAAAAAAGTTGAATAGGTGCTTGAGTAAGCCATTTAGCTAGTAGCCTGTTGGGGATGAGTAGATTTCTATCTATCCATGGTGTTTTCACTATACTTTGCTAAGTAAAAATATTATTTGGAAAGCAAGATATTCTATTGATATTCTATAGCTTATTCTGATTTCATATATATGGTTTGAGAACCATCAAAATAAGGAATAATTTCTGAACGGCTTTTATGTATTTCATAGGCAAATATATGTACACATAGTTTTAGTGATTTTAAACATGGTTTTCAGTGATCTCTTATATGGCTTTGATAATTGTAAATAAGTTATACAGTGATATCTTAGGTGGTTTTATCTCTTACATGGTGAATTTTGTTTATGTGCCATGGGGCTTAATGATGTTGTAATCATGGACAGGCTGCCCATAGAAATGGTATACCTAGAGAGTGTGTTGTCCTAATGATATTAAGGATAGGCCACTCATGGGAATGGTATAACCTATGAGAGTGTGTTATCCTGATGGTGATGGTAATTTACACAAGCTGCTTGTAGGAATGCCTTGAGAGTGTGTTTTCCTATGGGTGAAAAGACAGGCTGCTCATAAGGAACTTATAAGAGTGTATTGTCTAAATAAAATCTATGTTCTCTTGATAGTACTTCGACAGGCTGCTTGTGGGGATGCCCTGAGAGTGTGTTGTCCTTGGAAAAAGGCAGGCTGCTCATAAGAAATTCTATAGGAGTGTGTTGTTAGAATAAAGAAAAGCTGGTTATTCATTTGAATGGTTCACACGTGGTTGTGTATTATGGTATGGTTAAGGGTAAATGGTTTGATTTGTTTTTCAAAAGTATCCTCTATGTGAAAGCTATTTGTATGGAATTATAAATATTTGAAAGCTTATTAACAGTATATTGCAAGTAATTGTTTGTATTTCAGAAAAACCTTTTATATGATTTATTGGTGTTGATATGCAATTGCTTAGAAGCTTATTAGTAGCATGATATACATGATATTATAAGTGTTATGGCTATCTGGTTTTCTCCATTGTTAGATGAAATTATACTCACTGAGACATCCCCAAATCTCACCCGTCATTCTTCTATCTTGCAGTTTTGGAGTAGCATAGTTCTGAAGTTCATATCAACGGGTGTATCAGCACCTCTAGTAGTGGAAGTGTGGTTATGATAGTAACTTGTAAAGTGATATATTTTGAAATCTATTGTATAACTGAAATAGTAAGTTAGAAACTATTAATTTTGTTATATTTTGAGTGATTTGTTAAAATGTATATAGTATGGTTTTATGAATGGAGACCTAAGTTTGATTATGTGAATTGTTGAGTTAAGTTAAGATATTGCTTTAGTAGATTAAGAGATTAAATTAAATTGTATATGTTGATTGAAGAAGAATTTGAGATAATTGTATTGAGCAGGTTTATATGATACATAGAAATCCCCTTAATCTTTAGATAAGGATGGGGTGTGGCACCGTCACCTGTAGCTAGTTAGGGGGGGTGTTACATGTTTGATATCAGAGCAATATTTTGTAATTAATGGAGAGACTAGTAAAGATGAGCCAAGGTGATGAGCAAAGGTTTAATGGTTTATAGAAATAAGCAAGGTTTAATTGATGATATGAGCAAGTTCAATTGGTGATATGAGTAAAGTCTTATAATCAGTTGAAGTGAATAAAGATTTATAATTAGTGACATAAGAAATGAATTGGGATCAATAGAGATCAGTAAGGGTTTAAGAATAGTAGGAATGGACCTAAGTCAAAGCAAAGGTTTATGATTCATAGTGATGAGCTAAGATTAATGAATCAAGGTTTCTTGAAAATTCTTTTTAGTAGTATTTATTTTAAGTTTATGCTTTAATTTGGGATGTTTCTTTTGAGATTTATTTATCAGAAGAATTATTGTAAAGAGGAACTAAAGTTGATCATATTAGTTGTATTTTGTAGGAAGATGAAGAAGTTTGGATTGGAATTTGGTAAAGAGCAGTTATCCACATGTAGGGGTGGAGGTAGAGGTCGGAATAAACCAAGAAGGATGGATAGGAATGGTCAACCCCCTAGAGTACCATTTGTTGTATCATCTTTTGCCCCGAGGGCTGAAGTAGGAATTTCACAAAGGTATGATTATGATTAAGAAGTACCGTCAGAACCTACCCCTCAGGAGTAGGCACCTAATCTTGGATTGTAGGAATTGATGGGTGTAATTACTCAAGCTGTTACTGCTATAAAGAATTCTACTCCTGATGTTCAGACTCGAAGTGTGGATGTAGAAAAAAACTTTGAAAGAGCTAAAAAATTGGGGGCAGTAGAATTTTTGGGTACTATAGACCCAATGGAGGTAGAGAACTGGATTCAAAGAATGGAAAGGATATTTGTATTAATGAAAAGTACTGATGAGTAGAAGGTGAGCATTGCTACTTTTTTTTAGAAGGTTGGGCTAGATATTGGTAGGAATCCTATGTTAATAGGCAACCACAAGGTTATGTTATTTCTTGGAATGATTTCAAAAAGAAACTTAATCAACAATATTACTCAATAGTGCATTGGGATCAGAAAAGAAGAGAGTTTCTGAATTTGACTTAGGAAAGAATGTCAGTAGTTGAGTATGAAGCCAAATATTGAGTTAACACATTTTGCTCCAGCATTTATAGTGGATGAAAAAGAAAAATGTCAGTTGTTTCAAGATGGATTGCATTTAGAAATCAAAGCAAAAGCAAAAATACATACCTATAATAGTTCTGCTGAACTAATTATGGGGGCTAGTATAGCAGAAGAAGTGGAAAAAGAATTTTCTGATTGTAGGTAGGAGAGAGGAAAAAGAAGTGTGTAGGACATTTTCCTGGGTATAAAAGAAAGTCAGCTATCAGAGAAAACCAATGCTGTTAAATGATCCAGTCATAATTTTGGAGTACCAACAAAATTGGGTATGAGTTCTTTTACTTCTATTAGCCCAGAACAAGGAAAGACTGAATAGAGATCGGTGTTATCGTCTGTAGGAAGCGGGGTGTCAGGAAGAGTCAAAGGATGTTACCATTGTGGACAAATGGGTCACGAGAGAAGGAAGTGTCCTAATAATGCCTTAGTTAAAAATCTCCCATCAACAAGTAGAGTAAAGACTGATACCAGTGGTCAAGATGTTTGTTATGGTATCAACTCATTCTAATACCAAACTATTGAGATATCAGCTACTCTGATACTACTTGTTAAGGATCTAGTACCAAATTATTGCGGCAGGAAGAAGGAAGAAATAAAATAAGAAAACAATTAAGTACGTGGATCAGCCTAAAGGCTCACCTCTATGGGGCATGCAAAGCTTCACTATGAAAGAGAAAAATAGGTACAAGAAGAGAATATCCACTCTCAACTCACCGTCTATAAATCTTTCTCAACTAGAAGCTACCCTCATAAAAGCTCTCTCAGAATCCTAAGGAGACCCACAGAAACTACAAGATGCTCTACCTTCATAGCCTTCTCATCGGATGCTATGTACCTATTGCTTCTCTCTCTCATGGGCTGCACGTACTTGGCTCTCTGCCAAGCTCCTCTCAGTGGCTGTCTGAGCCTTTCTACATACATCTCATGCCACATGTGCTATTTTTTTTACTTCACAGCATCTCATCCCTTTAAATAGGATGAGAATCCTCTTCTTCATAGTTCACAAGAGTCCTAACAGGACTCATTCTCCTAATATGAGTCAAACCTATCCTTGATGGAGTCTTGGAATATTTTTCGACCTTCAGATTATGACTGCAATCCTCCATGGCCACTAGATCCTATGGTCCATGTGCAACTTCTATAGATCCCTTGGATTAATCACAATCCAAGTCCAAATAGAAAAAACCCATCATGTTCTGTTCGCCTCCATCAAGCTGGCTCGATCAAGGGTCGAGCTGGCTCGATTGCATCTCATCTGAACTCCTACTGTCTATCTATCTGAGAGAGCCAGTTCGACTATGGTTTGAGCTAGGTCGATCTCAATCCGAGCTGGCTTGACTACGTATCAGAGCCGACCTAACTGCTATGCTAAAAACCGATTCTCTTTTTACTGTGGATTGAATTTGAGGTATCAAATCCTAACAATCTCCATCTCAACTTGACATTCGACCTCTACCTAACTTTAAGAGCTTGTGATCCATCTCGCCCCCATGCCCTGGAGCATGCCTCTTGATCATGGATGGGCAAACATGGGAGTCAAGCTAGACCACTCGATACCACCTCTGTCATGGGCTGTGTCCAATTTGACCAAAGACCTGCTCAAGAAATTCTCCTACGATAATAGAAACTTCACTCTGCGATGTCGCCTCTCATCCTCCCGAGTTTTCCATCTCGTGCCCGATCCATCTCTACCTAGAGCTCCATCTTGCATTGGGCTTTCTCTAACTTCTGAAGCTCCACCTCGCACTGAACTTCTTGCCAGATAGTAATATCCTTTTATCTTCTTCTTTCCCTCAATATCATCCTATCACTATGCATGGCCTTTAGGATTCCATCATCAACTATCCACCTATAGCCATTTAAATCTAGTCTACTGAGTGAGATAAAATTTTGTCTAAAATTGGATATATATCGAACCTCCCCTAATTTCTTTATTACACCATCATGTGTCTTCCAGCTGACCATCTCGATACCTCTAATCGCAAAGCTCAATCCATCCGATAGATAAACGGTGCCATCACTACTTTTTAGAGAGTCAGACTACTCCTTTCTACAATAAACATGATATGTGCATCTAGAATCTAAAATTCATTACTGGAAAAAGCTAGATACCTCATCCGATATCTTCAGGACATCATCCTTTAACTTGCTACTAGCCGTCACTGTAGTAGCCTTCATCTAATCCTTGAGTTATGGGCAATTCTTGACTTGATGCCCCAACTCGTCGCACTTGTAGTATCTGATCTGGCTAGGATCCCTCATCTTGGATTTGGATCATCCTCCTCGTGATCCTCTGCCGCTCCATCTACTGCCTCCTACTCCTCCAAAAATTGCCAAAGCTGAGCTGCCGCCATCTAAGCTTGAAGTTGGATTCTCCCTTGTGAGAACCTCGTTCTGGAGTATCGCTGCCGTGACCTCATCCATCTTGATGGTGCTCTTATCCATTAGAAAAGCAGTCACCAAGAACTCATATGAAGGAGAGAGTGACACTAGCAAGACCAAGGCCCTAATCTTCTCAAAATTTTCACCAATGCTGAGGAGGTCAATGAGGATCTTCTAAAAGTTGGATAGATGCTTTCACAGGCTTTGGCCTTCGTCCATCCATAGCTGATAGAACTGCCTCCAAAGAAATAGCATGTTGGTGAGCGACTTCACCATGTACAACTCCTTGAGCTTCAACCATAGCGCCGTCAAAAAAATCTCTCCAAGTACATCGATCACCATATCATTTGCTAGGTACAAGTAGATCTTGCCCACCGTCTGCATCTAGATCCACTTTCAATCCTTCACCTCCATGGTGGCTGGCATCTCGTCATACAAGAAAGCATCAATTAACTTATGTTGGATGAGGACATCCTTTATCCTTGCTTACCATAAGGAAAAATTATCCTTCCAATTGAATCTATTGATCTCCATCTTGATTGTGCTTGTCTTCTCTATATTCTTCAATCTCTATCCACTACTATAATCTGTGTTTTGGTACTATCTAGATTTGATACCAATTATCATGGTATCAACTTGCTCTGATATCAAACTATTGGGATATCAACTACTTTGATATCGCTTGTTAAGAATCTAGTACCAAATTATTATGATAGAAAAGAAGAAATAAAATAAAATAATAATTAAGTACATAGATCAGCCTAAAAGCTTACCTCCATGGGACATGAAAAGCTTCATTATGAAAATAAAAAAAAAGGTACAAGAGGAGAACACCCACTCTTAACTCACCGTATGCAAATCTCTCTCAACTAGAAACTACCCTCACAAAAGCTCTCTCAGAATTCCATGAAGATCCATAGAAGCTACAAGATACTCTACCTCATAGCCTCCTCATCGAATGCTATGCACCTATTGGTTCTCTCTCTCATGGGCTGCACATACTTGGTGCTCTACCAAGCTCCTCTCGATGATTGCTTGAGCCTCTCTATGTGCCTCTCACACCACAACACCACTTTTTTGCTCCATAGCACCTCAGCCCTTTAAATAGGATGAGAATCCTCTTCTCAACAGTTCATAAGAGTCCTAACAGGGCTCATTTTTTTAATATGAGTCGAACTTATCCTTGATAGAGTCTTAAAATATTTTTCAACCTTTAGATTATGACCGCAACCCTTCATGCCCACTGGATCCTATGGTCCACATGTAACTCTCGTAGATCCCTTGGATTAATCATAATTCGAGTCCAAATAGAAAAAATTTCATCATGTTCTATTCACCTCCATCGAACCGGCTCGGTCAGGGGTCGAGCTGGCTTGACTGTATCTCATCCGAACTCCTACTGTCTGTCTGCTTGAGAGGGCTGACTCGACTGTGGTTCGAGCAGACTTGATCTCAATATGAGTTGGCTCGATCACGTATCAGAGCCGATCTGACTACTATGCTAAAAATTGATTCTCTTCTTGCTATGGGTCGAATTCGAGGTGACAAATCATAGCAATGTTAGCATATATCAGCAGGATTTATTGTGAAATCAGGTATGATGTTTATAATTGAATGACTAATTTTAATTGACAAGTGTTCAAGGATAAAATAGGAGTTTGATAATCTTTATTATTCCAATATTGTGCATGCAAATTTTGAGGACGAAATTTATTTTAAGGAGGGTAAAAATGTAACATCACGAATCAACAAAATATGGAATTGAAAGATTTATGTTCATGCATGTGTGGCATAGTAGTTTATTTTTGATATAGTTGAGCTATTTGAGCATAAATTTAGACTATCTATCATTTCAAGTCTTGAAAATTTTTTAAGTCTGAAAACTAGCACCTATAAGGAGGGCTATATGAAATATGTATTTTCTTGAAATAAAAAGTCCCGATAAATGATCCTTAGGTGTTGAAGTGTTGCAAAATAATTTTTAATGAATTGGAAAGATCTTTTAACCTATTCGTTCAGAAGCAAGAAAGTTATAAAAGTTTTAAGTTTGAATAATTTGAACTAGAACCCAAATTTTGAAATCCTATTCTTATGAATTTTGATTTTTTTGATATTTTTATTGAATCCAAATAGGAGGGTGTTTCTTATTGACATTAATATTTTAAAGTTAATGGAGAGTAAAATAAATGAGGACATTAACTTTTGAAGAGCAGGAGTATCCGAGCTGACCTGAAGTGAAATTGAGCTGGCCCGAGTCTTAGGCTATAATGATGGATGTTCTATTTTCTTAAAATAGCCAGCTTGGTTTGAGTTTGAGCTGACCCTGCTGATATTCGAGCTAACTTTATTTAGGGTCGAGCAAGTGATGTGTCTTAAAATTAACCGTAAGCACTGGTGTGCAAAATAGCACATCCAGCGAGTATGGATCGATCCCACGAGGAATTGTATTTAAATTATGTTTAAATCCTTGCTCAGGTGAGTTTTAATAAAGAGATTTAGAAAATTGATTGATACTTACTACTAAATAGTAAATTAATTTTAGAAAATAATAATTTAAAGATCTAGGGCTTTTGAATCCACTAGATCAATGACTTAAAGAGCCTTTCTATGATTTCTCTTATGATGTCCCTTAATTAAGGTGTAATGCATAGATAAACATTCATCCTAATTAAAGAACTTTTCTTTTAACTGCTTCTCTTGTGTTATCTAAGTATGGACTATGAAGGAACTCTGAGCCAACAATAATCCATCAAAGTTTTCCATAGGAAGAAAAGAAAAAGAATTAAAAAGATTAAAAGCCTTCTACTTATTATCCTTCTTGCACCGAATCAAGCATGAACTATAAAGGGATTGAAACCTAATGATAGTCCATTAAGTCTCTTGGCAAGTAGCTTGAAGGAAGAAGAACTAAAAAATAAAGCCAAGGAGAAATCCTAAGAAGAGTTTCTAATCATGGTTTAGCTTCATCGCAAATCCTAGAGGATTGCTTAGCTAGACATGATTTAAAGAAAAACTATAAATCTGATTAAGAATATAAAAAAATATATTATACTAATTATTAAAAATTAAAATTATAGTAAATAAAATAGATGCAGAAAGTAAATAAGCATGAAAATTAAACTATCATATGTACTGAAATTAAATTGCATAAATTAAATTACATAAGTGATGATTAAAAGAAAATAAAATTTTATTACTGGAATAAAAATTTGATTACAAAAATAAGAACTAATTCCTAAGCCATTAATAGGGCTTGGAGTTAAATAAGAAAATAAAAAGAAATACAAACTCTCCACTAGTATACTTTTTCTTGGCTAACTCTCCTTCTCATATGTTGGAAGGGTGGAAGAAAGTAGAAAAAAGATGGATAAAAATTTTATGGATAGGTATTCCCACCTGTCACACGAGCCCTTATAAGAGTTGTGGTGTAGAGAGACAGATATCTCTTTGTAGAGGCATTGGATTTTATTTATAGGTGTAAGAGGGAGGTAGATTTTTTATTTTTTCCATGTGGGACTAATTAAAAGAAGAGGCAATAAGAAATGGGCCATTGGATTAGGGAGCTTGCTTTTCATCCATTGATCTTTAAGTCGCATTCACACTTGAATCTATGTGAAAGGTTATCTTTTAATCTAGGCCCTTGATCTTTAAGTCGTGTTCACACTTGAATCCATGTAAAAGATCTTCTCTAATTCTGGGCCCTTGATCAAGAGGAGGTTGCTTCTCATCCCTTCATGAGTAAGTCGCATTCACACTTGAATGGGAGCTGGTTGCCTGGTTTACTTGAATTTGAGTCAATTTGAGTCTAATTTGAATTGTATGAGCCCAAACTTTTAATTACTTATAAAGTATATTAGAAAGCATCAAATTCTTAATAAATAAGGAGCAATTAAATTAAATTTGTACCTCTAATGACTTAATTTGAGTGTTTATCATAGCCCCCAACTTGACTAGTAAAAGAAATATTGATATACAATACTGACTTTCTTTGACATAAGTGTTCATTTAATAATTTTTGAAATAAATGATATCCACCTAGAAAATGATCAAAGCATATCATTGGGATATTAAGGCTATCTGATAGAATAGTTGAAAAAAATAAAATTTATAAAAGCTTTTTCTAAATCGACTCTTACCTTTATTCTTGGATCGTCTAACTCTAAGATGGGCTAGTGGTTTTGCATTCGCACATCCATTCCTTCTTTTTTTTTTTTTAGATAAAATACAGTTCGTGCATTGTCTTAACCACTTAAGCTTTCTATTTAATTCTTATAGCGAGTGTTAGGCCAATGACTCCCAAACCAGTTGATTTTAGGGCATTAGGTGTAAAACATCCCTCGGACTTACTGACTCGAGTCAAACAGGCTATGGGTTGGAACTTGACTGTATGAATTTTTTTTTTAATATTGCCCCCTTTTTTATTTGAATATCATTGCTTACTTAGGCAATGAGACTCGATTACTCAGTGGAAAACCAATATTTTTTTTTCGTGAAAGTATATGCATCAACATATCCCACTTATTCCCATAAGAGGTCGATTTTCTTTAGATATTAGTAGGGAAGGCTAGAAATGCTCAAAAATAAATTTTTATTCTAGACTCAATCTTCTATTGAATTGTATCAATATGCAGTCCCTCGATACTTCTCAATTTATCTAAAGTGTGCATCATATGATACTAAAATATCTAATGTTACTCAAGTCTGAAGCATAGTAGGAATATGAACATCAATAAATTTGTACATACAAAGGATCAAAGTAAAGTTCAAAGTTCATCTCTCACCCCCTAACTTATTCTATAGTGACTTCAATGAGGTAAGAAAAATTAAAATCCAATAGATAAAAAAAAAGGAATACACCTGATTTGATGTGTCCTTGGTTCAGTAGATGTCTTCATATGTTCTTTTTGGTTCTTCCCTCCAACTTATTCGACATTAACTAAAGTAAAATCTAAATAAACTAAAATGCAAGGATCTAGGTTGCCTCCTAGGAGCGCTAAGTTTATAGTCTTCAGCCAGACTAAACTCAAAAAATAGATCAATCGAGATATGTTAGTTCATAGAGAACCATGACTTCCTCAATAACTTCAGTGGATAATTTCAAGAATGGTTTTAATTGTTGACCATTCACTTTAAACATAGCACCATTGCTTGAGTTTTTAATTTCAACAGCTCCATGTGAGAAAACTTCTTTAACTAAAAATGATCCTATCCATCTAGATCTCAACTTTTCAGAAAATAGGTATAATCTAGAATTATACAAAAAAACTTTCTATCTAGGAGTAAAAGATTTTCTAAGAATTTTTTGATCATGAAAAATTTTTGCTCGTTCCTTATATACCCTAGCATTTTCATAAGCTTAATTTCTAAGTTCTTCTAATTTATTAATCTAAAGCTTTCTATAGTTTCCGACTGCATCCAAATCCATATTTAATTTCTTGATGGCCCACATGGCTTTGTGTTCTAGCTCAACAGGCAAATGATAAGGTTTTTCAAACACAATCCTATAAGAAGATATTCCTAGGTTGGTCTTAAAGATGGTACGGTATGCCCAGAGTGCATCTATAAGTTTCAAGGATCAATCCTTTCTATTAGTATTAATAGTTTTCTCCAGGATTTGTTTGATTTATCTGTTGGATACTTCTACTTGTCCATTAGTTTGAGGATGATACGGTGTGGTCAACTTGTGGGTGACATTATATTTTTTCATTAAAGCAGCAAAGGATCAATTGCAAAACTGTATCCTCCGATCACTAATGATTGCTCTAAGTGTACCAAAATGGGAGAGAATATTTTCTTTGGAGAATTTAATGATCACTTTGCTATCTATTGATCTACAAGGAATAGCTTCTACCCACTTAGAGACATAATCAATAGCTACTAAAATATATTCATTTCCAAAGAAGTTTGAAAATGGTCCTATGAAATCAATCCCTCAAATATCAAAAATTTTAACCACCAAGATTGGATTAAGTGGCATCATGTTTCTCTTAGTGATTTGACCCATTTGTTAGCATCGAGCACAACTTTTACAGTACTCATGAGCATCTCTAAATAAATTAGGCCAATAAAATCCATATTAGAGGACTTTTACAGCTGTCTTTTTGAACGCGAAGTGACCGCCACATGCTTGATCATGATAAAAAGATAAAATACTTCTAACCTCATTGTCTGGGACACACCTCTTGATGATCTGATCAGGACAATGTTTGAATAGGTATGGGTCATCCCAAATGAAATACTTCACTTGGGTGAAGAATTTGTGCTTGTCCTAAGTGGTCCAATGGGAAGAAACTTTACCAATAGCTAAATAGTTGACAATATCAGATACCATGGTTCAATGGATACAGATATGAGTTGTTCATTAGGAAAAAAATCATTAATAGGTGGTTCACTAGATGGTGCAACTATGAATTGGGATAAGTGATCAACTACTGCATTCTCTATTTCTTTTTTGTCCTTGATTTCTAGGTTAAATTCTTGAAGGAGCAAGATCCATCGAATTAAGCGCACCTTGGTGTCTTTCTTTGTTAAGAGATATTTAATGGCTGAGTGATCAGTATACATAATGGTGTGGGATTCAACCAAATAGGATCTAAATTTTTCAAGGGCAAAGAAAACTGCTAGAAACTCCTTTTCAGTGGTAGTATAATTAAGCTGTGCATCATTTAAGATTTTACATGCATAGTAAATCACTCTAGGCAGCTTATCAATTCTTTGAACTAGAACTATGCCTACAGCATGATTAGATGCATCGCACCTGAGTTCAAAGGGTACAGTCTAGATAGGTGGGTGAATAATAGGAGCTACCTTTTTAAGAAACTTAAAAGATTCTAGGCATTTAGGAGTAAACTCGAATTTTGTTTCCTTTGCTAACGAGTTGGTCAACGATCGAGCTACTTTGCTAAAATTGGCTATGAACCTTCTATAGAAGCCAGTATGTCCTAAAAATGAATGGATTATCTTAACAGATTTGGATGGTGGAAGACTCACAATCAGGTTTACTTTGGCCTTGTCTACTTTAATTTCTTTTTGTGAAACTACATGGCCAAGAACTATGCCCTCTCTAACCATGAATTGGCATTTCTCCCAATTAAGAACTAAGTGCTTCTCCTTACATCTTTCTAGGACATGTCTCAAATGATCTAAACATTCAGAGAAGGTAGGGCCAAAGATAGAAAAATCATCCATAAAAATTTTGAAAAATCATTCAATCATATCAGAAAAAATGCTAATTATACATCTTTGGAAGATTGCTGGTACATTGCATAACCCAAAAGGCATGTGTCTATAGGCAAAGGTTTCGAATGGATAGTTGAATGTAGTCTTTTCTTGGTCTTCAGGGGTTATGAAGATCTGGTTATAGCCAGAGTATCCATCAAGAAAATAGTAGAACTCTTGTCCGGCTAATTTTTTCAACATTTGATCAATAAATGGTAAAGAAAAATGATCTTTTCTTGTTGCCGCATTCAATTTTTTATAATCTATACAGACCCTCCATCCCGTTTGGATCCTAGTCGGGATAAGTTCATTTTTCTCATTCTGGACCACTATTACCCCAAACTTTTTGGGTACCATTTGAACCAAACTTACCCAAGAACTGTCTGAGATGGGATAAATTATTCCATTATCAAGTAACTTCAAAATCTCTTGCTTGACTATATCTTTCATAGCTGGATTGAGTCTTCTCTAAGCATCTCTAGTTGGTTTAGCCCCTTTTTCTAGGTGTATCCTGTGTTGAACTATGCAAGGACTTATTCCCTTAATGTTAGCTATGGTCCAGTCTATTGCTTCTTGATTCTTTCTCAGGACTACTAATAACTCCTCCTCTTGTTCATGATTTAGGTCTGATGCAATAATTATAGGCAAGATTTTTGCTGGACCTAAATAAGCATACTTAAGGTGCTTGGGAAGGGATTTTAATTCTAATTTGGATGCCTCTTCTATTGATGGCTCGGATGATGGTTTAGCCATTTTCATGAATGGTTCGGTGGGAGGCTTCCATCTTTGGCTAATCCTATAGTCAATAGGTGTTTCATCGATGTCTTCATGTTCATGGTTTAGTCGAATACTTGACTCCAGATCGACTACTTCATCGCTAAAGTCAATGAATTCATAAATTTCATCTTAGATTATATTTATATTAGCATGCTAGGTGGATTTCTATTCTAGATTAAATATATTTAACTTAATGGTCATATTCCCAAAAGATAGCTCCATAAGTTCATTTCTATAGTTGATTTCAGCATTAGCAGTTGCTAAGAAAGGTCTTCTTAAAATAATTGGGATATGATCCTTGGAATTTGAAACAGGTTTGATCTCTAAAATGATGAAGTCTACAGGAAAGATAAAATTGCCAATCTTGATTAAAATATCTTCTACCATTTTCTTAGGGATCCTAAAAGATCGGTGTGCTAATTGCAACGTGATTCCTGTTGGCTCTAATTTTCTCAATCCTAATTGCTTGTAAACTGAATAGGTCAAAATATTTATACTAGCCCCTAAGTCTAGCAAGGCTTTCTCAATGTGGGTTCTCCGATAACACATGAAATTATCGAAGATCCTGGATTCTTATATTTTATTGGCATATGACTTGACAAGTAAGAGCTCATGCTTGCAGCTAAGAACGCTCTCTTGGGTACATTGGTGGTCCTCTTTTTGGTGCAAGGGTCTTTTAAAAATTAAGCTTAGGTTGGTACTTGATGGATCATGTCTAGTAGAGGAATATTTATCAGGACTTGTTTGAACACCTCTAACATTTTATCCAAATGCTCTGATTCTTTTCTAGATCTTAGTCGATTTGAAAAAGGAGCTCTAGGAGTTATGGGTATAGGGCTGGATGTACTATCAGTTTCAGAAGCTTGAGTTTGTAAGGTAGGTTGTTTGTAAAGTTGTTTGACAGATGAGTCCTCTCTATTGTCAGATATATCTACCTTGTTATCCACTTGTTTCCTCGATCTTAATGTATGAAGGGCATTCACTTGATTGACTTGATTTTCATATTGGGGTCGTGGACCATTTTGGTTTCTTGGGTTGGGCTCGGGTTGGCTAGGCAGCCTACCTCATTCTCACTCATTCATTATAGATGCTAGCTGACCTACCTGCATTTCTAGATGGGCTATGGCCTAGGTATTAGCATTTAAGAATTGACCCATGGTTTGCATGAAATTACTCAATGTAGCATTGGTGTCAGCATTGGATTTGGCTAGAACTTCCAAACTTTTTTCTAAAAAACTAAGTTTCTTTTTAGGATTATTGAAGCCTGGTGGATTGTTTAACATAGGATTGGGCCTTGGGTTTTGCTGGTTGAAACTAGGACCGCCTATATTTGGGTTCTGCAACCATGAGAAGTTTGGATGATTCCTCCATCCTAGGTTATATGTAGGTGCATAAGGATTATTCATTGATTTTTGGTATGTGGAATTTACCTATGCACACCCATTCTCTATTGGTTTTATCAGAAGAGGATAGTCTTCAAGGATATGGTTTAGTGCACTGCACCCACTGCACATGGGTGTAGACACATGGTTCACATTGGCTATTCTCTGTAGTTCTAAGGCTTCTAACCTACGTGTTAGGGTTACAATTTTAGCCTCTACAGCTAGGAAGGTTTGAACTTGGTACATCCCACCTCTTGAAGGTGTTAATCTTTTTGGTTCCCTAGTTATTCTCATTGTAGACTCTTCTCAGCTAGGTCTTTTAGAAATTGCCAGGCCTCATTGGGTTCTTTATACATAAATTGACCTTGGCACATTGACTTTAGCATGGTTCTGGAATTAGAATTTAGTCTCTCATAAACTATTTAGTATAGTCTCCAGGTTTCTATTCCATAGTGTGGGCATTGGGTCAAGAGATTCTTAAAATGGTCGAAATACTTCCAGAATGACTCGCTAGTTAGTTGGTAAAATTGGTTTATCTCATTTCTAATTCTAGCTATCTTATGATAGGCAAAGTATTTTTTTAAGGAACACTTTTACAAAGCCCTTCCAGGTCATGATAGATTGATTTGGTAGGCTGTATAGCCATTTTTTGGCATTATCCTTAAGGGCAAAATTGATTAGTTTCAGCTTGATCTCATCCTTAGAAAGTTGTTGTAACCTCATAGTTGCACAAATCTCTTCAAATTTTCTAATGAATATATATGCATCCTCTATTCTAGTGAACTTTGGAAATATGTTAATCATTTGGGATTTAATTATGAAATTATTTGTAGTAGGTTGGGGCAACCTGATGCAAGAAGATTGGACAGACCCAATTGGGTAACATAAATCCTTAAGAATTTGGAGCTGATTGATTTCTTCCATTTTAGGGACTTTAAGGCTTGACATAGGAATTGAGTTAATTCTAACTAGTCACTCCAAAATTCTTCTTCACAAATGAAGTAGAGAATTCACCTTATTTTATATATTTTTTTATTAATTTTTTAAATTTTTTTTATAGAAAAGAGAAAAGGAAGAAGAATTAGTTAAGATTATTTTTTTTGATTTTTCAAACACTTATCAATCAATTATCTATCCTAGGTTATCCTAATTCTTGACAGCTCCTAACTGTCAAGGTTGCCTTTGAGCACTCTAAGTTCGAAATTAACTAACCAAATCAATCAGATAAGTGTAAGGTCAGTGGGAGTCTCTCCATTACTTTTCTTAGACACTAATTAGATTGGCTAGATAAGCAAACAAAATCAATTAAAAACCACCTTCCTGTGAGCTCAAAAGTGGCACTCCGAAGTCTTGGAAACATGAGAAGATAGGTCATGAAAAGACGAGAGCGAGCCGAAAAAAAAATCAACCTCAATAGTAAAGTTCAGAAACTAGATCAGCTCACCCTAAGACTGAGCCGACTCAGTTGAGAATTAGGCTAGCTCAGTCCAGGATAGGATCGGCTAGGTCTCAGAGAAAAATTCAAATAGAAAAACAGCATTTTTGGGCTATTGACGTGGTACACAACTAGATCGGCTCAGTCTGGAACTAAGCCGATCCAGTCGTAGGTTAGCCGGCTCAGTCTGAAATTGGGTAGGCTCAGTTTTTGTAGGTTATTATTTTGTGTACGTGGGTTGTTTGGATTTGGAGAGTTTTTCTATGAGCTTGGGCTTGACCTTTTGTAAATTATATATACTAGAAATAGGTCAAGGTTGTAAGTGTGCTGAGATATACTTAAGAAAATCTCTTCTTCTCTTCTTCTCTATTCCTTAATTATTTGATCATGCTTCCGCATTAAATCTCTGAGAAGTACTTTCTTATTGCTTGGCTAATCATCGATGGCCACACCGATCCGTATGGAAAGAGTGCGCATTTTCGATATTTGGTATCAGAGCGGTGTTGCATGGAAGGAAGGAAGATATCTAGAATTTATTATATTCAGAATCTGTTATACCAGGTTTTATCCTAAAACTTTTAGTTTGCTTCGTGGTTGTCTCTAGATTGAGGTGGAGATTGTTTACACGAAGAAATGGTAATATGAAAGTTTGGAAAGAGGATCTAGGGCTAGTTAGATCTTCTTTAAAGGGTAGTTTTGTTGGTGTGTGAGATCGTGAAGGGTGTTAAGGATTTGTTCTTAACTTGTTTGAAGTCATGGAATCAAGTGGATTCAAGGTGGAGAAGTTCGATGGTAAGAGAAATTTTACTCTATGATAGCAAAGAGTAAAGGACTTGTTGGTTCAGTAGAAGATCTACAAGATCTTGATAAAAGAAAGATCGAAAAAGATCAGTGCTGAGGATTGAGAAGAGTTGGAGGAAATTGCTTTTAGCACAATCTGGATGTGCTTGGTCAATCAGGTTTTGCCCGAGGTTTGCATAGAAACTACGACAAAGGGGCTCTAGGAGAGACTGGAGAACACATACATGGGAAAGAACATGATGAACAAGCTATGGTTGAAGAAACAGTTGTATAGTCTGAGGATGCCCAAAGGTGGAGATCTTGTTGCACATATCTAAAGGTTCAATCAGGTGTGTTCTGAGGTGATGAGTTTGGATGTGAAGATCGATGAGGAGGATCGGGCATTGCTGCTATTATGTTCTCTCCTAGGTTTGTATGATGGTCTCATAACAACTTTAGTTTATGGAAAGAAGATCCTAAACTATGAAGAGGTTGTTGCTGTGTTCAGATCAAATGAGCAAAAAAAAAAGATCTACAAGGAAGATCCTAAGTCTGAGATCTTCGTTGTGAACAAAAGACAGAGAAGATCAAAGGAGAAGACAAGAAGAAAATCTAAGGGTAGGTCAAAGTCTCACGATCAGAGGAAGATAACATTGAAATATTATAAATATCATCGGCTTAGATACCTGAGGAAAGATTGTCTCCTTTTATGATCAGAAAAAAAAAAGGCCAGCAAGGAAGATGATATAGCTTCTATGAGCAGTGGAGAAGATCTACTAGTTGTATCATATGGATCCATAGAGTGCGATAATATATGGATATTGGATTTAGCATGCATGGACCACTATACTTCTCATCAGAAGTGGTTTGCTACCTACCAGAAGGCCGATGGTGGAAGTGTCAGTCTTGGAGATGATCACCCATGCAAAGTAGCTGAAATTAACTCTATCAGGGTGAGGATGTATGATGGGATCATTCATACATTATCAAATGTCAGGCATATATTGGAGTTGAAAAAGAATTTGATTTCTTTGGAATACATGGAGGAGCAGGGTTATGCTTTTAGTAGCTAGGTTGGGAGTGGATGTCTGAAAATTTTTAAGGAAGCTTTGGTGATAATGAGAGATAGAAGACTGAGCAACAATCTTTATAGAATGGAAGACTCAATGATAAATGATAGTATAGAGGTGCTAGCAGTGGCACAGGAGGAGCAGATCTTATATCAACTGTGGCACTATCGGATGGGTCATATAAGTGATTGTGGGCTCACTGAACTAAGCAGAAGAGATATGATCCCAGCCTTGAAGAAGGAGGGCATAGATCTTTGTGAGCTATGCATCTTTGGCAAATAACATAGGGTGAAGTTTGCCAAAAGTACCAAGCATAGCGAGGAAGTGCTGGATTTAGTACACTCGGATGTGTGGGGACCAGCTCCTGTATCAGCTAGAGGTGGGCAAAATACTTTATCACTTTCATTGATGATTTCTTAAGAAAGATATGGGTTTATCTGATCAGAGAAAAATCAGAGGTGTTTGTCCGGTTCAGAGCCTGGAGAGCTGAAGTAGAGAAGGAGTCAGGAAGACAGGTGAAGTATATGAGGTCAGACAATAAAGGAGAGTATACTAGCCTGGAGTTCAGGAGGTACTATAAGAAAAATGACATCAAACGTCATTACATGGTAAAGATGACTCCCCAGCAGAATGGTATCGCGGAAAGAATGAACTGAACACTAATCGAGAAGGTACGAAGTTTGAGGCTGCAGACATCACTTCCAAAGTTTTTTTAGGATAGTGCTCTAACTTTTTCTTATTTTCTTATGAATAGGTTCCCTCATTATAAGCTAAATGGAGGTATTTCAGAGAAGATCTGGAATGAAAAGAAGGTGGAGCTTGGCCACCTGAAAGTCTTCAATTGCACAGCCTATGCACATATGGAGGCAATCGAGAGGAGCAAATTAGACCTGAAATCTCAAAAGATGACATTCATAGGGTATCCACAAGGAATCAAGGGATATCTGCTATAGGACTCTCAGGCATAGAAGTTAGTGATCAGCAGAGATGTTATCTTTGATGAGAAAAGCATCTTGAGGAGGTCTGGGATAGATGAAACTAGGGAAATAAAGGTGAACAATAGTGGCCAGTCAGAAAATGATGGCATGTAGATTACATCCACTTACAGGAGTGTTCCTATTAAGGTGAAGCTAGGCAGAAAAGTATTATCTCAGATTGAAAATCAACATGAAGGATCGACAGTTCAGATAGATGTGTGGGAACAGCCACAGACATCAGACAGAGATGTGCCAATGAGAGTGGCTTTGCACAAGCCCCAGCATACTATTAGGAGATCAATCAGATATGGCATTGATTAGGTTATCTTTTATGCACTCATCACTGCTAATGGAGATCTAGAGAATTACACAGAGGCCATGAAGAGTGAGGATCATGATTCATAGATACAAATCATGATGGAGAAGATGGAATCACTCGAGAAGAATCAGACATGGTAGCTGATGGATCTTCAAGAGGGTGCTTGACCTATTGGCTCAAAGTGGGTGTTCACAAAGAAAGAAGGACCTTTAGAACAAGGTGGAGTAAGATTCAAAGCAAGGCTTATAGCAAAGGGATACTCACAAAGAGAAGGGATTGACTACATAAAATTTTTTTCTTTTGTGGTGCATCATACATCTATTCGAGTTTTGTTGTCATTGGTGGTACAAAATAACATGAAATTGGAACAGATGGATGTGAAGATGGCCTTCCTTCGTGGAACTTTGTAGGAAAAAATCTATATGAAGCAACTAGATGGTTTCATAAAGATGGGATAGAAAGAAAATGTGTGTTTACTCAAAAAGTCTTTGTATGGCTTGAAACAATCCCCTCGTCAATGGTATCGAAGATTTGATAGCTTTATCTTGAGCCTGGGTTTCAATAGATGTGAATATGATTATTGTGTCTACGTCAAGGATGTAGATGAGAAGGATGTTCTATACCTTTTATTGTATGTAGATGATATGCTCATAGCCAGTAGAAGCATGGATGCTGTGAAAAGATTGAAAAGAGCATTATCATCTGAGTTTGAGATAAAGGATTTGGGTTAACTAAAAAAATTCTTGGAATGGAGATTTGTAGAGATAGATGCAAAGGAGTGCTCCATTTGTCATAAGAAAAGTATGTTCAGAAGGTTCTGAAGAGGTTTGGGATGGAAAAGACCAAACCTGCAGAGATGTCATTGCCGAGCCATATGTCTCTCTCTAAATTATAGAGCCTCCAGTCAGAAGAGGAGAGAGAGTATATAGAACGAATTTCTTATGCAAATGATGTAGGCAGTGTGATGTATACTATGGTATGCTGTAGACCAGATATAGCATATGTAGTGAGCATGGTTAGTAGATATATAGCTAACCCTTGGAAGGAATACTGAAAAACATTGAAATGGATATTGAGATATCTGCATGGAACAAGGGATTATGGTTTGGTATTTGGTGGGCAGTCAGGAGGATTTGGAGAACAATCTATGAAAATGTGTGAAAGTTCAGATCCTCTGGAAGGATTTGTTGATGTAAATTATGCTAGCGATCTTGATACAAGGAGGTATACTACTAGATACCCCTTCTGCATATATGGTGGACCGATGTCTTGAAGATCAACCCTTCAGCCAATCATGGCCTTGTCTACCATAAAGACTGAGTACATTAGGATAACGGAGGCTGCAAAGGAAGCCCTTTAGCTTAAAAGATTGATTGATGAGTTGGAGGTAGAGCAGAGCAAGGTTACACTGTTCAGTGATGGTCAGAGTGCTCTATTATTGGCATAGAATCTAGTCTATCACGCACGCATAAAGCATATAGATGTGAGGTACCACAGGATCAAAGAGCTAGTGGAGGAAGATGAAGTAGAATTGATGAAGGTCCATACCAAGGAGAATCGGTCTGATGCATTTACGAAGGTACTCCCTAGTGATAGCTTTTAGAGATGTGTGGCATGGATGGATCTATTGAGAAGAGATGAGTTCACAAGGACTTGGAAGCACCAAGGTGGAGAATGTGAGCTCAGAAGTGGCACTCCCAAGTCTTGAAAATATGAGAAGATAGGTTATGCAAAGACAGAAGCGAGCCAGAAGAAGAATCAGCCTGAATAGCAAAGTTTAGAAACTGGGTTGGCTCACCCTGAGACTGAGCCGGCTCAGTTGAGAACTAGATCGGCTCAGTCCAAGACTGGGTTGGCTAGGTCTCAGAAAAGAATTCAAATAGAAAGCATCATTTTTGGACTATTGACATGGTACACACTGGGTTGGTCGTAGGTTAGCTGGCTCCGTCTGAAACTGGATCGACTCAGTTTTTGTGGGTTATTATTTTATGTACATAGATTATTTAGATTTGAAGAGTTTTTCTATGAGGTTGGGTTTGATCCTTTATAAAGTATATATACTGAAAATAGATCAAGATTGTAAGTGTGCTGAGATATATTTAATAAAAGCTCTTTTCTTCTGAAAATCTTTTCTTCTCTTCTTCTCTATTTCTTGAATTATTTGATCATGCTTCTGCATTAAATCTATGAGAAGTACTTTCTTGTTGCTTGGCTAATCACCGACGGCCACGATGATCCATGTGGAAAGAGTGCATTTTCCCGATACTTCCTTTGGTTCCAGTCATCCCACAAACCACTTTTTTAGACACCGATAGGCCAAACAACTTAAACTTGATCCAACTCTTGGATTCCCTTGTCCTAATGAGCTCGAATGTCTCTAGGGTTGATGTCTAATTGATTTTATTTAAGGTTAGGGTGAATGCAAATGAGGGAACTTGTTTGTAGGCTAAGGAAGGATGATGAAATCCCCACCTTATCTTATTTAGGTTTGTGCCCTTAAGTACTTTAGATATGCTTATGCACAATCAATAAGAACAAATAAGTTTTAATAAAAAAAAATTAATACTGAACTAAGATCAAATTAGTAAGCTAAAAGAAAAGAAAAAGGTTAGATTATGTACTTGATTTCTAGCACTCATCAATTTTCTACAAAGTAAGATAAAAAGAAAAAAAATTAGAAAGGTTAGACTAAAATTAAACTAAAAGTACAAAGAACAAGAATTTAGAATAGAATTTAAAATATGCCAATTCTCCAACAACGATGTCAAAAACTTGAGGTAACTTAAAATTAACCACAAGCGCACGGTGTGCAAAGTAGCACATCCAGCGAGTATGGATCGATCCCATGAGGAATTGTACTTAAATTACATTCAAATCCTTTCTCAGGCGAGCTTTAACAAAAAGTTTTGAAAAATTGATTGATACTTACTACTAAATAGTAAATTAATTTTAGAAAATAATAATCTAAAGATCTAGGATTTTTGAATCCACTAGATCAATGACTTAGAGAGCCTTTCTAAGATTTCTCTTATGATGACCCTTAATTAAGGTGTAATGCATAGATAAACATTCACCCTAATTAAAAGATTTTTCTTTCAACTACTTCTCTTGCGTTACCCAAGTATGGACTATGAAGGGATCCTAACCCAACAATAATCCATCAAATTTTTTCATAGGAAGAAGAGAAAAGGAATTAAAAAGATTAAAATCCTTGTACCTATTATTCTCCTTGCATTGAATCAAGCATGAACTATAAAGGGATTGAAACCCAATGATAGTCTATCAAGTCTCTTGGCAAGAAGCTTGAAGGAAGAAGAACTAAAAAATAAAGCCAAGAAAAAATCCTAAGAAGAGTTTCTAATCATGGTTTAGCTTCATCGCAAATTCCAGAGGATTGCTTAGCTAGACATGATTTGAAGAAAAACTATAAATCTGATTAAGAATATAAAAAAAATTTATACTAATTATTGAAAATTAAAATTATAGTAAATAAAATAGATGCAGAAAGTAAATAAGCATGAAAATTAAACTATCCTATGTGCTGAAATTAAACTGCATAAATTAAATTACACAAGAGATGATTAAAAGAAAATAAAACTTTATTACTAGAATAAAAATTTGATTACAAAAATAAGAACTAACTCCTAAGCTATTAATAAGGCTTGGAGTTGAAATAAGAAAATAAAAAGAAATACAGACTCTCCACTAGCATACTTTTTTTCAGCTAACTCTCCTTCTCGTATATTGGAAGGATGGAAGAAAGTGGAAAAAAGATAGTTAAAAATTTTATGGATAGGTATTCCTGCCTGTCACATGAACTCCTACAAGAGTTGTGGTATAGATAGATAGATATCTCTTGGTAGAGGCATTGGATTTTATTTATAGGTGTAGGAGGAAGGCAAATTTTTTATTTTTTTCATGTGGGACTAATTAAAAGGAGGGGCAATAAGAAATGGGCCATTGGATTAGGAAGCTTGCTTCTCATCCATTGATCTTTAAGTCGCGTTAATACTTGGATCTATGTGAAAGGTTATCTTTTAATCTAGGCCCTTGATCTTTAAGTCGTGTTCATACTTGAATCCATGTAAAAGATCTTTTTAATTTTGGGCCCTTGATCAAGAGGAGGTTGCTTCTCATCCCTTCATTAGTAAGTCACGTTCACACTTGAATGGGAGCTGGTTGTCTGGTTCACTTGAATTTGAGCCAATTTGAGTCTAATTTGAATTATATGAGCCCAAACTCTTAATTACCTATAAAGTATATTAGAAAGTATCAAATTCTTAATAAAAAAGGAGTAATTAAATTAAATTTGTACCTCTAGTAACTTAATTTGAGTGTTTATCAGCAAGCTTGATCAGTTGGAACAGAAAAGCGGTACTGGCCGTAGGGTTTTAAAAGAGGTTTTTAAATAGATTCTTTGGAAATAACTTAATAGCTAGCTCCCTTGAGTTGTGCCATATAATTAGAAGAGAGAGAAAGAGGTGTGTTGGCTTCTTGATGACATGACACCTAGCAATTCTATTGTTTCTCCTAGAATAAAGGCCACCGATTCTTCTTTAGATTGTCCTGAGTTCTATAGCTATTCAGAAAGAAAAGAGAAGAGAAGTGAGCTAAGGAAGGTCCTGTGTCAATCAGAAATCAAGAAAAATTTAGTAGAAAAAAGGAATGATTTTGTTGTAAACTGATTAGAAAGAAGAATAGTTGCTATTGTTAGAAGAAGAAAGGAGCTGGTTCTATAGCAGTAGTGTTTAATAGTCTGAGGAAAAGAAAAAAAAGAGTTGAACAGGTACTTGAGTAAGTCATTTAGCTAGTAGCCTATTGGGGATGAGTAGATTTCTATCTATTAATGATGTTTTTACTGTACTTTGCTAAGTAAAAATATTATTTGGAATGCAAGATATTCTATTGATACTCTGCAGCTTATTCTGATTTCATATATATGGTTTGAGAACTATCGAAATAATAAATAATTTCTGAATGACTTTTATGTATTTCATAAGCAAGTATATATACATATAGTTTTAGTGATTTTAAACATGCTTCTCAGTGATATCTTATATGGCTTTGATAATTGTAAATAAGTTATACAGTGATATCTTAGGTGGTTTCATCTCTTGCATGGTGAATTTTGTTTATATGCCTTGGGGCTTAATGATGTCGTAATTATGGACAGGCTGCTCTTAGAAATGGTGTACCTAGAGAGTGTGTTGTCCTAATGATATTAAGGATAGGTTGCTCATGGGAATGGTATAGTGAGAGTGTGTTATCCTTATGGTGATGGTAATTTAGATAGACCGCTTATAGGGATGCCTTGAGAGTGTGTTGTCCTATGGGTGAAAAGGCAGGCTGCTCATAAGGAAACTATAAGAGTATGTTGTCTAAATAAAATCTATGTTGTCTTGATAGTACTTCGACAGGCTGCTTGTGGGGATGTCCTGAGAGTGTGTTATTCTCGGAAAAAGGTAGGCTGCTCATAAGGAATCCTACAGGAGAGTAAAGAAAAGTTGGTTATTCACTTGAACGGTTCACACGTGGTTGTGTATTACTATGGTATGGTTAAAGGTAAATAATTTGGTTTGTGTTTTAAAAGTATCCTCTATGTGAAAGCTATTTGTATGGAATTGTAAATGTTTGAAAGCATATTAACAGCATATGGCAAGCAATTATTTGTATTTCAGAAAAGGCTTTTATATGATTTATTGGTGTTGATACGCAATTGCTTTGAAGCTTATTAGTAGCATGATATACATGATATTATAAGTGTAATGGCTATCTAGTTTTCTCCATTGTTAGATGAAATTATACTCACTTGAGACTTTTCCAAGTCTCACCCCTCATTCTTCTATCTTGTAGTTTTGGAGTAGCATAGTTCTGAAGTTCATATTGGCCGGTGTATCAGCACCTCTAGTAGTGGAAGTGTGGTTATGATAGTGGCTTGTAAAGTGATGTATTTTGAGATCTATTATATAATTGAAATAGTAAGTTAGAAACTGTTAAGTTTGTTATATTTTGAGTGATTTGTATAAAATGTATATAGTATGGTTTTATGATTGGAGACCTAAGTTTGATTATGTGAATTGTTGAGTTAAGTTAAGATATTGCTTAGTAGATTAAGAGCTTAAATTAAATTATATATGTTGATTGAAGAAGAATTTGAGATAATTATATTGAGCAGGTTTAAACGATACATAGAAATCTCCTTAACCTTTAGATAAGGATGGGGTGTGGCACCATCACCCATAGCTAGTTAGGGGTGGGGTGTTACAATGATTTATGATGAAAAATTTTCATCATAAATAATCAACCGTAAGTTAGTCATTTAAAAAAAAAAAGGATAGACTATTTTTTTAGAAAAAGAATAAAGATATGCCTTGCATGGTCGATGCGATGGGGTTGAGGGGTGTGAGCATGTCCACTATTAGCTAGTCCACAAATAAATTAGTATTTTTTCTATTTTTTAAAATTAGTATTCTTTTAAAAAATATTTTTTTTATTTTTTTAAATATTATATAATTTTAAAATTTAAAGTTCATCTTCTTCATTTATTATTTAAGTAATTATTATTAGAGTATCGTCATAAAAGATCTCCTCAATCGATAGCTCTAACTATGTCGATTAATAAAATTTGATTTTGACGGTCATGAATGACTGCATGATGATCTGTTAGATAGAGATCATCGATGGTTTCAAAAATTTATAATGATAATTTTTATGATATTTGTAGTATACTATTAAAATTTTACTTCAATTAGGCATCATTATCATTATCAATTTAGCATGAAATGATTTGGACCGTTAAATAAAAAATGAGTGATCAAAAGATCAAACAACATCCGATTATAAGATAATATTTTAGATAAATGATCTTTGCTACTATTTTAATCATCTACATGGTAGGATCATAAAATCTAAACTCCGTATATATGAATCATCCACATTAAGTAAATTTTTCAAAAGCATAAGTATAATTGCTTAAGGACTTAGAATGTGTATTAAGAGATATATAGTTTTAGATAGTTTATATATACATGATTTGCTTTTTATGATCACCACCATATAAATGATCAAATTATCAGCAAAGATTATTTATCTAAAAAAAATCATCTTATAATCACACGCCATTTGGCCTTTTAATCTCTTATTTTTTATTTAGCGGTCTAAATCGTTTCGTGCTAAATTAACTATGATAATTATATTTAATTGAAGTAAAATTTTGATAGCATGCTATAAATATTACAAAGATCATCGTTGTAAGTTTTTGAATTCATCGATAATTTCTATCTATCAGATCATTATGTGGTCATTCGCAATTATCAAAATCAAATTTTTTTGATTGACATAGCTAGAGCTATCGGATTGAGGTGATCTTTTTGATGATACTCTAACAATAATTACTTAAATAATGAATGATGAAGATGAGTTTTAAATTTTAAAATTATATAAAATTTTAAAAAATAAATTTTTTTTTAAAAGAATACTAATTTTTAAAAAAATTAAAAAAATATTAATTTGCTCGTGGACTAGCTAATAGTGGACTTGCTTGCACCCCTTGATGCTCATCGTTATAGCATCAAATAAAAATTTAAATCAATCTTACTATTAATTAGAATAGTGGTAAGTCAGGTATTGATTTTCTCAAAAGTTGAAGGCTGAGTTATGTTTAATTTTAATTAAAAATAAATTTTAGAATTATTTTATAAAATAAAAATTTAAATAAATAGATTAAAAATAATTAATTTAAATTTAGTAGATTAAAATAAAAAATAATTAATTAATTAAGTAAGATTTTGAAATTAATAAAAAAAAATTATCTAGGATTTAAGTTTTATCTTTTAATATTTAAGTTTATAATTGGTTCATGCAATCTTTCTATTCTTAACATGCAATCTTATGAGATGTATATTTTCTTGATCTGATTCTAATACAACATATTCTATCGAGCATAGATTATATCTAACATGATCACGATCCATCTCATAGATATAGACTATTTAGATCATGCAATCAAAAAATATAAATATAAATCTAATTAATTCTTACAATTCATTCTAATCTAAGCATAGAGAATATATCTGTCTGCAATCCTGATCTGTCTTCTTAGTATAAAGTGTAAAAATAATAAATAGTAAAGCATCAACAAAAAAATATATAAAAGATAAAAAAATTATTTTCTAATAAAAAGATAAATAGGATTCAAATTAAAAACTCTCATGATTAGAAGACTTTCCTTACTTTCCATGACATGAGATCTCTAACCATGCATGATTTTGATCTTTGTAGCTTTCAGCATCTTTGAATTCTCTAAAATAAAGAAAAAAAGAAACAGAAAGAAGAAAGAAGAAGAGAGGAGAGGAGAAGGTTTAGAAGAGGTTTATTCCTCCCAAAGGGGAGGTCTCTCTAAAAAGAGGGATAATCCCCCATAGGAGGTCTCTGTTCTGATTTGTGGCATAACAGCTTCTTTTATAGAATAGGAGGTGTAGAGGAAAAGTTTCTCCCAAAGTATTTTGAGTTTGGATCAGACTCCTCTTGTCCACTGCATCCTAACCACTAGATCATCGTCAGATGCCCCAAATTCCATAAAAGGAAATCGGCTGCCCTGCTCCAAATCAAGGTCTAATTTGATTCTATCCATTAAATCAGTACTTCAGATCATTCAATACCATAGGATCATGCTTTTAGAAGCCTATAAGAGTTTAAACCAGCCAAATCACGTCCCTGCCATTCAATCATGCTCAGAATGGATTTCAACCATTTGATCATGCATAGGTGAGTGGGCCACCATTGCCTAATATAGGTCAGATCTTTTTTGATCGTTTGATCTAGGGCTGCAAATGAGTCGAGCTGCTCGCAAGCTACTCAAGCTTGACTCGACTTGGTTATTATTGAGTTTGAGTCAAGCTCGAGTATGCAAGTCAATTTTGAGTAGCTTTTTGAGTCGAGCTCAAGTAGTGGGATACTCAACTCAAAAGCTCGCGAGCCTACTCAAATATATATATTTAATAATATTAATTTTATTAATAATATATATTAATATATATATTATTAGTAAAATAAGGTTCTATTTCGAGTTTGAATTCGAGCTCGAGTATGGCTCAGTTCATATTCGAGTTGAGTCGAGTCGATCTCGAGCTTTGTTTATTTTTCATCGAGCTGAGTTCGAGTTTGGGATGTTAAAGCTTGGTCGAGCTCGAGCCAAGTTTTGAGTTCGAGTATTTTGAGTCGAGTCGAGCTTGAGCTTCTTGTTACTTGGCTCAACTCGGGTCAATTGCACCCCACTCTGATCGGGTGTCTAATGGCTTCTTAACCGTTGGATGGCACAAAAGAAAAGATTCAACCAATTTATTCCATGAGTTTAAACTTTAATTTTCAAAAAAAAAAATATTTCTTTAAAATACCGCATATCTCCTTTTGGGTTTGCTGCATAGTATGTTCATCTTTTGTAATACCGTATGCATCCTTCTTTTATTTTATATCCAATTTGAGTCTATTTTGCTTCCAATTTGAGTCATTTTAATCTGCAAATTAGGTTTTTTTACATTGATGAGTTTCTTTCCTACAAAATATAAATAAAAATACTAATTTTTTAAAATAAATATTAATTATTATATATTTTAATACTTTTGTTTACTAATTTATGATAATTATCGTACTCTCCAACTTAAGTTTTACTCATCCTTGAGTAAAAAGAGAAAACTTAAAAGTATGTACCGATTCAATAAGATATGAAAATTTCTTCATGTCACCCTAAAGTCAGTTGAAACTTAGCTAGAGATTTAAGAGATATATCATTAGATTATTAATTTCATCACAAATAATGGTTAAGTGAAGAACATAAAATTTTAAAGCTTTTCTTTGACCAACTCCTACTTTTATTCTTTAAATCCTCTATCTTTAGTTTAGGCTAGAGCTTTTTTCTTTTTGCTTTTTACAGCTAGTGCAATATTTTAATCCTTTAAACTTTCTATCTGACCCTTATAGCGAGCTTTCAACCCATGACTTTCAAATCAGTTGGCTTTAGAATATTAGATGTAGAACATCCCTTGAGCTTACTGACTTGAGTTAAATAGGCTACAAGTTAAAACTAACTATATAATAAGCTTCTTCATATTATCCACTTTTTAATGTGAATAACATTGCTTACTTAGATAACGGAACCTAGTTACTCAGTGAGAGACCAATGTTAGAACTTGCTCTTTATTTTTTTTCTTTTTTTAAATTTTTTAATATATTTTCATATTTTTCACTCATATCCATACAAAATAGATTCTTTATTGAATATAGGCTGGAAGAAGATTTTAGAATCATTTAGAAATTTATTTTGTTCTAAACCTGATCATTTATAGAGTTTTTTTAATAATTTGATTCTTAGTATTTCAAAACTTCTCTAGATCATTAATCAATCATCGATTAAAATGCCCGAAAACTTTAAATCGAGATAAAATCAGGTATATAAGCATAATTATTATCATACTTGAGGACTTAATTAATTTATTTTTCCTTCCTCCTTAACTTAATTTTCATTATCTTCAATAGAGGAAAGAAATAGAGGGTGATAAATGACAAATAAAATAAAAAAGAAAGAGTTCACTTGATTTAATTATGTTCTCAGCTCAGTCTGAAATTTTCTTTATTCTTCATTTAGCATAGGTCTGTAATTCTCCCCTAACTTAGTCCTGAAAGAAAAGTTAGCTAAAAAGAAATTACAAAAGTAAAAACTAGGTTGTCTCCTAGTTAGCACTAAGTTTAATGTCTTCAACTAGATCCTATGAAGGAGTTTTAGGTATAGTCAATTTTAATGCATCCTTCAGATTTTTAAAAAGATAGGACCAATTAGGAGGCCTTGTTATCATAGTAGTAAAATGTTCATGGTATGCTTTACGATAATTAAACTTAGCCCGAATCAATAAAGTGTATAGAGCAAGCATGTTATACTAGAATTTAAAATTATTATAATTTTTATAATGATCAGGAAGAGATTGTGTTTGATGGGTCGAGATTAAGGATAGTGGTTTAGAAATTTCTTCAACTATAACCTAATTTACCCCACTCTCTATCTCGGATATGATATGTCTTTGCATCAATTCTTTCTGATCTAAATCATGATACTTTTTTTAAATTAATTTTAAATCTATCTCCATACATTATTTTAATATTATAGATAAATTTTAGAGGTAATCCTCAAAAGCAATGTTGAGTATAGAAAAATCATTCTTAAGATCGTTATCCCTCATTTCAGTAATATCCCATCCAACAGCTTCTTTATGTGCTTTTAGAATATCCATAAGTTGGTTTTCCTAGTTATGTATCACTGGTAGGGTATCAGTGGGTGCATCAGAAAGTGACTTCAATTCTAGAACAATTGGTAGTTCCAATAAGAGAGCTATTGGTGGGCTAGGTGATGGCTTAAATTTTTTAATCCAAAGTGGGATGATTTTGGGATAGGGTATATCTGCTTGGTCATTTACTTTTATATTGTACGCATCTTCATCAAAATCATTCACCTCATAATGAGCCAAACAAGTATTTAAAGAATTTTGGGGAAAAATAGTGGGTAAACCTTCCTCTATTATGTTATTCATTTGTGATTCTTGGGGAGTCTCTAATAATTCTATCATCTCATTAGTTTGTTCTCCCTTCGCATTAAAAAGGCTGGATTATTCTAAGGCACTTGAAAATAGTTCCATAGATAAGTAAGATGAGGATGAAATTGGTTTATCCCACCATTCTAATTTTTTTCTATATGTTTTTGCCTCAATTATATAGTCTAAGAGGATCTTTTTGATTTTACGAGGTTGTTCTATGACCATAGGTAAAGAAGATGATGATGAAAATGGTTTCCTATATATTTTTGCCTCAATTATACAATCTAAGAGGGTCTTTTTGGTTGTGCAAGGTTATTCTATGATTGTTTCATTTTTGAGAGTTATATGTGATTGTTTAGAAAAAGTTATAAAGATATTAAAATTTTTAGCCATGCTGGTCCCTCAAGTTCACTATCAGATTGATTAGACAACTCACTTTCACTAATAGCCATGGCTAATTGACCTAACTATATTTCAAGATAGGCAATGGCTTGGAAGTTTGAATTTATAAGTTGGTTCGTGGTCTGCATAAGATTATTAAAGGTAGTTGAATTATCAGAAGTTGATTTTATTAGAATTTCTAGGGTTTTTTTTAGAGAGTTAAGCCTTTGGTCATCTGGATTATTCAATGATTGATTGGTAAGTTCTATCCCATCTAATGCTTGTTGAATCCTTTCTTCAAAAGTTGAGTCATTATTATTTGAAGAAGATTGATATTATAGGTAGGGTATATTATAATGTGCATTCATGAATGTGGGTCCTTATGGCATCGGGATAATCACTGGTTATGATTGCCATGAAAAATTTGATTTAGCCCCTCGGTCTGGATTATAAGTGTTAAAATATGGATTATTTTCTAGTCTGTAGGCCATTTGAATTTGATCTTGATGAACTTGTTTATACATATACTCAAGAAATTAGTGTGGGCATTCACTCATAATATGAGTGGGGCTCAAAAATATTGCACAAACTTGTTGTATAGGAAGATAAGATAGATAGAAAGAGTTTCTATTGGCTTCTAAATGATCTACTCTATTAGATAGCTCAATGTAAAAATCCATCTCTGATTGTTATTTATTTTATTTTATCTTATTTTAAAGAAAAAGAAAAGAGATGAGGAGAAAGAATTCTACAGATAAGAGCCTAGAGGATCTAGATCTAAGGATGATAGATTCGAAGAATTAATTAGTATTTGGTGTTAATTACAAGCAAGTTAAGCAAGCATGAACTCTCTATCATAGAGTTAACCTAGATCTAGACTGCCCTTAATTGCCAAAATCATCTTTAAGTACTCCGAGCTCAAGACCGACTAACTATCTCGAATAGATAAGTATAAGATGTGGGAGGTTTCTTACTTATTGCTTTTCTTAGACATCAAATGAGCTGACCAGATCAGACAATGAAATCAATTGAAAACCATCTTCTTTAAATCACTTGCCTTAGACTCTGAGCAATTAATCAATCCGAATCCAGTCTAACTCTAGGGTTTTCTTATTCTATTGAGCTCGAATATCCTAAGGCCAATGTCTAATTGATTTTAATTTAAAGGCTTAGGTCAATGTAATATGAAAGGTGATGATTTATGGGCTAAAGAAGGATGATCAAATTTAAATCTTATTTTATTTAATAGGTTGTGCCCTTAAAATTAATTATGGAGATGCAATGCAAACAAATGAAGGTGTCCAAATATGTTAAGTTTTTTTTATGGTTTATTAGTTTCTCTATATTAATTAAGTGTTATGGGGTGTATTTATTTTTTTATATTAGATTATGTAAAGCAAGAAAATAATAGGCAGGTTTTAATTAAGTTAATTAGATTAATTATGTTAGATTTTATCTAAACTAATTTAGAGAATCTAGTTAATTAAAAAGTAATTAATACTAGGATTAAAAGACAACTAGGTAACCTATCAGTAAAGCAAGAAAGTAAATCAACTTTTAAAACAATAATTTATTCTAAATTATAAAAAGTAGTAAATTAACTATGCAAAATAAGGTAATTATTTAACTAAATAATTAAAGTAATTTAGCTAGAAAGCAAATAACCCATATATGAAAAGTGATATAAAGCAAAAATTTAAAGAAAAAAAAATAATAGGTAGTTAAGCAATTAAACTAAATTGATAGATAATAAAAAATAAATTACTAATCAACAGAATAAAGTATAAAAAGTAAAAATAAAAAAAGTAGTAAATAATAAACTAAAAATATAAATTAGTAAAATAAATAAATAAATAAAGCATATAAGGTAATAAAATAAAGCAGTAAAATGAATAAGGTGATAAAATAAAGTATGCAATAAAATAAAGTAGTAAAATAAATAAGTAAAGTGTGCAATAAAATAAAGTAGTAAAATAAATAAGATAATAAAGAATATAAAGCAATAGATAAGAAATTAATTAAAAAATTTTAATTTTTTAAATTTTAATTTAATTTAATTTATTTTATTGAAGCAATCATGCTATAATTCTAGGCAATGGCATCAAAAATTTGATGCTTATCATTATAGCATCAAATAAAAATTTAAATCAATCTTATTATTAATTAGAATTGTGATGAGTCGAGTGTCGATTTTCTCAAAGATTGAAAACTGAGTTGCATTTAATTTTAATTAAAAAAATAAAATTTTAAAATTAATTTATAAAGTAAAAATTAAAAAAAGTAAATTAAAAATTATTAATTTAAATTTAGAAGATTAAAATAAAAGAAAGTAAATAATTAATTAAATAGGATTTTAGAATTAATAAGAAAAAAAATTATCTAGGGTTTTAATTCCATCTTTTAATATTCAAGTTTATAATTGATTCATACAATCATTCTATTGTCAACATGCAATCTTATGAGATGTATATTTTCTTGATCTGATTCTAACATAACCTATTCTACCGAGCATAGATCATATCTAATACGATCATGACCTATCTCATAAATATAGACTATTTAGATCATGTAATCAAAAAAAATAAATATAAATCTAATTAATTTTTATAATTCATCCTAGTCTGAGTACAGACCGTATCTATCTATGATCATGATCTGTCTCCTTAGTATAAAGTGTAAGAAAAATAAATAGTAAAGCATAAATAAAAAAGCATGTAAAAGAAAGAAATTTTATGGCTCAATAAAAAGATAAATAGGATTTAAATTACAAAACCTCATGATTAGAAGACTTTCCTTACTCCCCATGATACGAGATCTCTAGTCGTACATGATTTTGATCTTTGTAGCTTTCGACATCTTTGAATTCTCTAAAATAAAGAAAAAGTAAAGAAAAAGAAAGAAGAAAGAAGGAAGAAAGAAGAAGAGAGGAGAGGAAAAGAGAGAAGGTTTGGAAGAGGTTTATTCCTCCCAAAGGGGAGGTCTCTTTGAAAAGGGCGCTAATCCCCCAAAGGAGGTATGGTCTATGGTGTAATAGCTTCTTTTATAGAGTAGGAGGTATACAGGAAAAGTTTCTTCTTAAGTTTTCTTTGAATTGGATCGGTCTCCTCTTGTCTGCTACATCCCAACCACTGGATCATAGTTAGATGCCCCAAATTCCACAAAAAAAACTAGTTGCTTAGCTCCAAATCAAGGTCTAATTTGATTCTACCCATTGGATCAATCTATCAGATCATTCAATACCATAGGATCACACTTTTAGAAGCCTATAGGAGTTTAAACCAGCTAGATCACATCCCTGCCATTTGATCATGCTCAAAATGGATTTCAACCATCCGATCACACATAGGTGAGTGGGCCACCACTGCCTGATATAGGTCAGATCTCTCTTGGCTGTTCGATCGGATGTCCAATGGCTTCTCAACTGTTGGATGGCGCAATAGAAAAGATTCAACTGATTTATTCCATGAGTTTAAACTTTAACTTTCAAAAAGAAACTTTTGTTTCTTTAAAATGCTATATACATTATTTTGGATTTTCTGCATAGTATCTTCATTTTTTATAATACTATATGCATCCTTCTTTATTTTAAATCTAATTTAAGTCCAAATTGCTACCAATTTAAGTTATTTTATTCTACAAATTGGGCTTTTTATATTAGTGAGTTTCTTTCCTACAAAACATAAATAAAAATATCAATTCTTTAAAATAAATATTAATTATTATATATTTTAATACTTCTATTTAGTAATTTATGATAATTATAATCCCTCAATCCTGTCGTGTTGGCCATGCATGGCATATCTTTGCCCTTTTTTTATTTTTAAAATAGTCCATCCTATTTTATTTTTTAAATGACTAATTTATGATTGATTATTTGTAATAAAAATTTTTCATCATAAATAATTTTTTTTTATAATAAAAATCTTATTTGCATCGTAAATAATTAATTATTTATGATAAAAAATTTTCATCACAAATTATCTACCATTTTTTACTTTTTAAATGATAAATTTAAGATTGATTATTTATGATAAAAATTTTTATTATAAATAATTAATTATTTATGATGTAAATAATATTTACATCATAAAAAATTAATTATTTATAATAAAAACTTTTCATCACAAATAGTCCATGCCATTTTAATTAGATAATAATTATTTAGATAATTATTATTAGTGATGGAATATGAGATTTCATCGCAAATATGTTTCTCTAATTTTTTATTATTTTTTAAGAAAAAAATTTTTAGTAGAAAATAATTAGCGGGATTTATTGGTGATGAAAATTATAGTTCCATCACAAATAAGCATTTTAGCAATGAAATTTTCATCACTAAACATTCATCGCTAAAATTTTTTAAATATCCATCACTTCGACATCGCTTTCTTTCCATGAAACCCACTCCATCTCTTCGAAACCCTCTCCTCTTTTATCTCTCCCCCTCCTCTTGGTCTTCCACCATCCAGTGATCGCTTCTCCCGCTACCACTACTGTTGTCACTAGTGCTGCCACTGCCATGCATGAACCAAAGGTAAGTTTTGATGATGTCACTGGTTTAATTTTTTTTTCATTCTTTCGTCTGCATGCGGGTGTTGCTGTGTGGTGGCCGGTGATGGGCAGAGGGGCCTGAGGGGTGGTGGAGGTGGGGGGTGGAAACCAGTAGGGGGTGGGTGGCGGTGTTGATGGGCTGGGTGGGGTTAATGGGTTGTGGGAGGTAGATGGGTGCCGCAAAGAGGTTAGGCGTGGAGTGACGCCGCAGGGGGTGAAGGGCCGACAGGTCCCGCAGGGGGTGGGGGGCCACAAGGGTTGAGGGGCAGAGGGGCAGTGGTGACTGGTCGGGTGGGGGGGGCGCAAAGTGGTGGGAGGTAGAGGGACGCCACAGGAGGTGGGGGCCATGAGGGGTGGGGCGTGGAGGTGCACTACAGGAGGTGGGGGGCCACGGGGGGGGGGGGTGAGAAGTGCCGCAAGGGCTGAGGGGCCATGAGGGGGGGGGGCCACATGGGGTGGGGGGTGGAGGGGCACCGAAAGGGATGGGGGGCCACATGGGATAGGGGGCGGAGGGGCACCGTAGGTGGTGGAGGGCCACAAGGGATAGGGGGTGGAGGGGCGGTGGTGACTGGTCGGGTGGGGTCTGCAGGAGGTGGCGGGCGATGGTGATGATCGGGTGGTGGTTAGGGGATCCGAGGGGGTTATGACTTGTTTAAAAGTTAACTATTTTTAAAAGTTAATAATTATTTATAATAATAATATTAGTTAAAAATAGATTGATAAATAAAATCAAGTAAAATATTTTAAAATATTTAAAATAAATTATTTTTTATAATGAAAATAGTTAGGTTTTTAAAATAAATTTTATGCTTTTACTTATTATAATTTAATATTTTTACTTATTTAGTTCCTATATTTTATTATGATTATGATTTAATATTTTAATTTGGATTGACTGAAGGTTTTAATTTTTAATGCATACGAGCTGTCCAATCTGGGATTTGGATTGGGATCCAATCCAAGATCTGGGTCAGGATTTGAATCGAGATCAGATGGAAGTTGGGATTGGGGTTAGAATTTAGTCTAAGATCCAATCCCAGATCCGGCCTGAGTTTTGGGTCACGATCTGGGTTGGATCGAGGTAAGAATCTGAGTTGAAATTTAGTTCAAAATTCAATCTAGGATCCAGGTTAGGATTTGGTTTGGGATCCGGTTAGGGATCCTATCTAGGATCTAGTCAGGGATCCTATCCGAAATTTGGTTCGAGAATCAGGTCCTGATCTAGGTTGGATCGAGATCGGGATTTGGGTCGGCATTCGATCCAAGATTCGGTTTGAGATCTAGTTTGGGATTTGGGTCATGATCTAGATCGGATCGAGGTCGAAATCCAGATCTAGATTTGGTTCAAGATTTGGTCTAGGATCTTTTTTAGGATTTAGTTCAAAATTTGGGTAATGATCTAGATTGGATTGAGGTTGGAATCTGGATCGGGATTCGTTCTGGATCTAGATCGAGATTTGATTTGGGATTCGGTCTGAGATTTGGTCTAGGATCCTATCTAGGATCTAGTTTGGGACTCGATTCCTAATTTGGGTCAAATCGAGGTCAAGATCTAGGTTGGGATTCGGTCCAGGATCCTGTTTGAGATTCGGATCATGATCCGAGTTGGATCAAGGTCGGGATCTGGGTTGGATCAAGATCGGGATTCAGGTCGGGATTTGGTCCAAGATCCAGTCTGGGATCTGATTTAGGATCTTGTTTAGGATTTGATTTAGGATTCAAGTCATGATCCTGGTCGGATCGAGGTCGAGATCTGGTCTGGGATCCAACTAGGATCCTATCCAAGATCCAGTTCGAGATTCTGGTCATGATCTATGTTGGATCGAGATCGAGATATGGATACATCTTTTTATTTCCATAAAGAGATGCATGGTAATGATTTAATGCTTGCATTGATGTAACCTTAGACTCCTATTCAAGAGTCGGTCCTAGGATCCCCAAAACAGACTCTATGAACGGCTCTTGGATGCCCTAATTTGGATAGTTCAGAAGTACATTAATATTTTATTAGTGTCATGGTGTTCTTAGTTTTATTGTGAAAAATTTCATTGTCGTTACCTCATTTGTTCTGTAGGTACATATTAGATATGGTTAAAATATGATCCATCTATATTATGTACTTGAAGAACTGTAGGGAGATGCTACCAGATTTTTTCTGGATATAGAATAAAGAACAAAGCTATGGCAATAATAAAAGTGATGCATTTTTGAAAGAGATAGGACCACACCTATTAGGAAGGAGTTGGTAGAGCTAGGATTCATTAAGCATTATTCTTTGTTGTCAGATGGATATCAACAAAAATTGGATGAATGTCAGAGGTATTTTCTTGCCTGAGTATCAGAAAGGTGTTTAAGATTTTATTGAATTTGAACAGTATAAGGCTGATAGTGCCAGTCGGATAAAGTATCTATGCAAAAGATATGTCAATATGGTATATCATCACATATTACTTATTGAGGAGCATTTGCCATGTTATGTTATGGACAAGAAGTATACTCGCTAGACATGGTATGAGGAGGATGATCCGAATGAAGTTGTGTGCGGCAATGATGATATTGAAGATGATAGTGATGTTGCTAAATCTATCGAACATGATGGTATAGGTTCACTATTGATTACATTAGGATGTTAGTTCAAATGTACCCATAAGTACTAGTGCATCTCAAGGCAGCTCTAATCATGAACACAATATTAATGTGTAGAAGGGACTTCTAAATAGTTTGCAAAGCTTGTAATGGATGCACGATAGCCACTCTACCCAAATTGTGTAAAGTTCTCCAAGTTAGAGCTTTTGATCAAATTGCTTGATATTAAAATTGTGAACCGATGAAGTCAGAAGTCATTATTTGATCAAAATTTGGCATTGATTAAAGTAGCTCTTCTTGATGAATCGAGACTTCTGAAATCATATTTTGAAGCAAAAACATACATGCAGAAATTGAAACTTTGCTATATTTCTATCCATGCCTATAAAAATGATTGTATATTATTTTATAAAGAGAAAGAGCAAGTAAGTGATATCTGCAATGCAGTGAGCCTAGGTACAAAATCGATAATAGGAAAGAAAAGAAGATACTTCATAAGGTTTTGAGGTATTTTTCATTGATTCCAAGACATCAAAGGTTGTATATGTCCAGAAAGAGCTAAAAAAATGAGATAGCATCATGAGTAGTGGGTTTTAGAGGGAAACATACTTAGCCACCTGGCTGACTCTGCAGTATGGAAAGACTTTGATGCAAAGCATCTACTATTTGTGAATGACCCATGCAATATCTGGCTTAGTCTATTGATAGATGGATTTAATCTCTTTGATAATTTGAGTACATCCTACAGCATGTGGTTGGTGATGCTAGTTGTATATAATGTGTCACCTTAGAAATGCATGAACATGGTATCAGAATGAGCCGTATATATTAATAACTCAAGCAAAATAAGTAATATTTTTAAAGGATTCAAAATATCGAGGTGATTGGCATGTCGTACAAAAAATAATACCTAGAAGCATATATAACATATCAACTCGACTAGAGATGGACGATAATTTAGATCTACGTGAAGAGGAAGCTTTTCAAGAGGAAGAACAAAATTAACCAAGCTCCTTATTAACAAAAAACTTATGACAGCTTCTTTGAATAGGGCTGATATGCTAACCAATGAAGTTGAAGCTAATTTTGTATTTAATTTTAATGATTTAGAGGGTGACGATCGATTTATAAATGACGATGAGATAGAAAATGATACATTAGTCGATTATTGTGATTTGAAGGACCTAGAAATCAAGATGGATATGGATATTGATAAGTAGATCTATATTCTTTATTGAATCTTCTTTTACAATAATGGTATACAATACAATTCTATTCATTAGCATTTATGTGTCTTTTACTATTATTGTTCATTATTATATTCATTTATATGTCAAGTTAGTTATATACATAGTTTAAACTTTGCAGGTATGCCACCAAGAGGAAGATGACGACGTTCGAGTTTCCATCCTATTCTTGAGTCTTCCTTCATTTCCACTGCTACACCATCAAAGTTGCCAGAGGGCCCTATAGAAGTGGGTCCAAGTGAGGTAGGCCCGAGTGGTATTTAAATATTTTTTATATAATAAAATTTAATTTTAATTTATCTATTAGATTTATAGATAGCTATCATACTAATAATTTATTCATTATTCTTTCAAGCCATTCTTTATCGATGGTGAGGTGAGGGCGAGGTCCATCGAAGAACCTCACCCTTGTGCATTAGAGACACGAGCACGACGGATAGCATCTCCACATCAAGATTCCGCTAGGCTACACTAGACCTATTAGGGAGGGTGCAAGCCATGGCAGACTGAGCTGGGCATCATATGCCGCAGCTTTATCCCAACCATGCTCTTCGATTGGCATCACGTTACATGGGCTCAGAGAAAGATCTTCTATAGCCACTTATAGATAAAATAATATTTATTCAAATATTTATTTAGCACTATATTTTTATAATATTTGTTATTAGCAAGCTATATTTGATATTTTTAATTTCAAGTGCGATCATGTGCGGTGAGCTGTAGATGATCATTTATGCTCACTTTCAAGAAATATTGGCATCGCATTTATCGTCACTAGTATGCTGTAGTACATGACCAAGGGGTGAAGGCAGCATAGCAGTGGCTATATGACAGCATCAGTATCGAGGACTGGACTATCATATGTTGCACATACGAGGACTCGGCATATCAGGTAACTTTTTTTATTTAGAGTTTAATAATTAAATTATTTATTTTTAAATTTATTTAGTTACTTATTTGACTGTTAACTATGCAAGGTCAATGTGCCAAAAATGCTATGAATCGGGCAAGACAGACAGTCTCACATTGTGGGGGTTCGAGGCCGTTCGCTCGCCATATGAAGCATATGATAAGTAATTTCTATTTAGCATATTTTAACTCTTTAACTATTTAAAAAAATTATTAATTATTCTCAAATTGCAAAGAGATGTAGAGAGTGGTGAACTTTTTGGTAGGATCGTGATCTACCAGTAGACCCACCAGCGATGGTCAGAGGAATGGATAGCGGGAAGCCAAGAGCTTTATGTAAGTTTTTTAAGCTATTTTTTCATTGATATTTTGATTTTTAGTACAAACTTAAATAGCTATAACTTTAATTTTTAGGATCGTATGATAGATATTAGATCCCAGCCTACCCTTGAGGGCTTGATCATGCTCACAGATGATGAGATCTATGATCAGGTGGTTGGTACAAGATCCTATTATATTAGGGGGTTAGGGCATGGGATCAGAGCTTCCACTTCTTTACATTCATCCAAGGCTGACATCCATACTACCTGCGATGTTCGACTGCTGGAGATACAGAGATAGGCTGTTGAGGATCGACAGCAGGCTGCTGAGTTGACTGTATGCATCAATGAGTACCAACTATTCTCGATGCAAATGATGGAGCGGATGGCATAGATGGAGTAGATGACGTAGCTGATAAGGCAGCAATAGGCCAGTCCGAGCTCCTTTGAGTGCTTCCCTCCTTCGGCCCATTCCCCTATGCCAAATATCGATGTATCATGGCCAGCGGCCTATTTTTATATATTTTTATTCTTATTTTAGATTTTTTTATTTATAAAAAATACTTTCTGTTGGGGATAAATCTAGCTTCCATCGAAGTCCAGCCTGATACTTAGCCTAACATAATCGGTAATCGCAGAAGAGCTTCAATCGAGAATTCTTCATCTGACGGTCGAGCCCCATCCGATCTCCTCCAGCGGCCAAACTCATTCAGTAGCCGAACTCCTCCAGCGGCCGAACTTTTTTAGTAGCCAAACTCCTCCAGCGGTCGAACTCTTTTCGGATCTCTCCTTCAATCAGGTTCCTTCAGGAGCCGAACTTCTTTTGGATCTCTCCTTCAGTTGGATACTTTTAGAAGCTGAACTCCATCCAGACTCCTCATTCAGTCGAATTTCTATAGGAGTCGAACTCCTTTCGAACTTCTCCTCCGACCAAACTTCTCCATCAGTCGGACTCCTCTTGGATTTTTCCAAAAGCCGAACTCCTTCTGGATCTCTCCTTCAGTCAAGTTCCTCCAGCAGCCGAACTCCTTTTGGATCTCTCCTTTCGTTGGATTTCTACAGAAGCTAAACTCCTTCCGGATCTCTTCTTCAGTCGAATACTTTCAAAAACCGAACTCCTTCCGGACTCCTCCGTTAGTCAAATTTCTTCAGGAGCCAAACTCCTTTCAAATCCCATCAGGAGCCAAACTCCTTCCGAACTTCTTCTTCGATCGAACTTCTCCACTAGTCGGAATCCTCCTGGACTTCTCCAAAAGCCAAACTCCTTTTGGATCTCTCCTTCAGTCAAGTTCCTCCAGCGGTCAAACTCCTTCCAGATCTCTCCTTCAATCGAATTTCTATAGGAGTCGAACTCCTTTCGGATTTCTCCTTCAGTCGGATACTTTCAAGAATCGAACTCCTTCCGAACTTCTCCTTCAGTTGGATTTCTCCAGGAGCTGAACTCCTTTCGAATCCCACCATGAGTTAAACTCCTATCAGACTTCTCCTCTGATCGAACTTCTCCACCAGTCGAACTCCTCTTGGACTTCTCCATCAGTCGAACTCCATCCAAATTTCTCTAGTGGATTCCTTTCAGATTTTAACTAACATTCCTTTCAGATGATCCCCTCTAGCCGTGTTCCCTTTAGGAGTCCGAACTCTCCTAGAATTGATGTATGTCAAAGTTCTTCACTAACCAACACCTACTTCCTCCAAACTTCGACTATTAAATCTCAATGAATGGCCACTTCATGGCACCGAACACCATTCTCCATAACAAACTCCACGTGGCCCCAAATGGCCCACCACCAAATGGCCACATCATAGCAATGGATACCTCTCTCTGTAACAAACTTTATGTGGTTCCGAACGGCCCACTATCGGACAGTTACAACCATCACTATCAGTCTACTATAGGCTCCGTCTATAAAGAGGGACCCTCCAAATGTGTTTTCTCTAAGCTCTCTTTTCTTTTTCAAAATTCTACTGAATTCTTGCCTAAGTACTTCATTTCTGTTGGACAGAAGAGCTAACTTGATCGTCGGAGGGTCCTACCGGAGCCACCACCACCGACTCCAGATGGAACTTTATTTTGTAAGTCACCGACGGTGACCTCTTCTTTCTCGACTCTAGCTTTATCCGACGTCAACTAGATTCTGCACCAACAAAATTGACGCTAGAGGAAGGGCTAGTTGACCTTGTTCTTAAAGGAGTGCTCAGTCAACCCTATCGACCTTCTCCTTCAAGGTCTGAGCCAGACCAATCTGTTCCTATCCTATCATCAATGCTTCAACCACTACCTCCACCAGCGACCATGGTAGATTTGGAGCTATTTAACCTATTGATGTAGTGGATTCAGGGTCTCATCGAAATGATGCAGGCCATGCGGCAGCCCTCGATGGCGGTTTCTCCAGGAAACCTATTGTCGAGATGTCAGGAGCCGATCCCAAGGAGAGGCACTTGGGCTAGTATACCCATCATCCCAAGGAAGGAGAAATAGAGAGCAGAGGATCCTTCCTTGGATCATGGTTCTTCTCCAGAAGGGACCTTCTCCATCCATGGCCAGAAGCCTCCCAAGACCTACGATCGAGTTGATGACCTCGATCAGAAACTGCAGGGGTTGCATCGATGGATTGAGGAGCTCGACCACATCGCCCTAGCACATCATGATGATGTCTGCATTGATCCTCCTTTCTCTCTCCAAATTATGCAAGAGCCCATTCTGTCCAACTTCAAGCTCCTTCGATTTGAAAGCTACGATGGAACCTCTGATCCGGTCGATCACCTGAAAGCCTTCCGAACCATGATGCTGCTCCATGGTGTATCAGACGACATATTATGCTGAGCTTTCCCATCTACCTTAAAGAAAGCAGCAAAAAATTGATACTCGATGTTAAAGTCGAGTACGATCTTCTTTTTTGATCAGATGAGCCATTAGTTTGCGGCTCACTTCGTCAGCAGCTGATTCCGTGCTAAGGTTCAGATACCCTGATGAACATCAAGCAGAAGGAGAGAAAATTCATTCGGGCTTTTGTCATCCAGTTTAATGCTGCTGTGTTGGAGGTTTGAAATCTGGACCAGTCAGTTATGATGGTTGCACTCAAGGGCGGCCTTTAGAAGAATGATTTGCTATTCTCCCTAGAGAAGAAGTACCTCAGAAACTTTGCCAATCTGCTAGCTCGGGCCGAGGGATATGTCCGTGCGAAAGAAACCTTTAAGTTGAAGGATGAAGAAGCCATAGGAGAGTGGCAGATGGGCAAGTCTAACAAACCCATGACTGATGGAGGGTCGAATGAAGTTTGGCTATGCTTACGGACTCCCTCCGAGCGCAAACGAGGTCGAACTCCTCCTCGAGCTCATCATCAAAGAAGCTTCAAGAAAAAGGGCATGAAGTTCTCCCCCTAGGAGGTTTCACAGGAGGACCGAATGAAGCTCGGCCATGCTCACGGACCCCCCCCCCCCCCGAGCACAAGCGAGTCCAAATTCCTTCATGAGCTCATCATCAAAGGAGCTCCGACAAAAGGGCATGAAGTTCTCCCCCCAGGAGGTTTCACAAGAGGGCCGAATGAAGCTCGGCCATGCTCACGGACTTCCTCCGAGCACAAGTGAGACCAAACTCCTCCTCGAGCTCGTTATCAAAGAAGTCCCGATGGAAGGGCACCAAGAAGTTTTTCCTAGAAGATTTCATAACTACGCCCTCCTCAATGCTCCATAGACGTCGATCTGAAGCAAGCCAATGGCGTTACCATAGTTGGAACCATCAATGAGGGAGGAACAACAAGGAGATCAGCCGCCTCCCAACATCATCGATGCTATCTCTGGGGGTTCTAGTACTTCGATGAGTCACCATCTCTCAGCCTCGGAGCCAGAGGAAGCTTGCCCTGAATTGGAAAGGCACATATGAAATAGAGGAGGTCGTCTGGTCTGGGACTTACCATCTGAAGAAGCATGGAGGAACAACGCTCCTACGAACTTGAGACTCAAAGAATCTGAGACTGTACTATCGATAATTTTTCTTCAATAAAATTTCTTTATTTCAACATTATTGCTTCTTGGTGTAAAAACTATTTGATGATAGGAAAGAAGCAATCAATAGTGGCCATGTTAGGAACAGGAGGAGAACCTCATCCTAACATAAGCAAGTCGAAGGCCTCGTTCATTTTAAACGAGATGGGGGTAGAGGCCCTAACAACGGTCCTTATGTGCCTCCACATTCCATTAGGAACAGAAGAAAAATCTCATCCTAATGTGAGCAAAGTTGAAGGCCTCATTCATTTTAGATGGGATGGAGGGAGAGGCCCTAACAACAGCCCTTATGTGCCCCAACAGTCCTTTAGGAATAGGAGGAGAACCTCATCCTAATGCAAGCAAAGTCGAAGGCCTCATTCATTCTAGATGGGATGGAGGGAAAGGTCCTAACAACGATCCTTATGCACCCCCACAGCCTATTAGGAATAGGAGGAGAACCTCATCCTAACATGAGCAAAGTCGAAGGCCTCATTCATTTTAGACGAGATGGAGAAAGAGGTCCTGACAATGGCCCTTATGTGCCTCCACAGCCCATTAGGAATAGGAGGAAAACCTCATCCTAAAGTGAGCAAAGTTGAATGCCTCATTCATTTTAGATGGGATGAGAGAAAAGGCCCTGACAACGGCCCTTATGCGTCCCTACAGCCCATTAGGAAAGGAGGAGAACCTTATCCTAACGCAAGCAAAGTCGAAGGCCACATTCATTTTAGATGAGATGGGGGGAGAGGCTCTGACAATGGCCCTTATGTTTCCCTACAGTCCATTAGGAATAGGAGAAGAATCTCATTCTAATGTGAGCAAAGTCGAAGGCCTTGTTCATTTTGGATGAGGTAAGAAGAGGAGATAAGATCTCCCTAGACCTCAGTTGGAGACAAGATCTCCCCCAAGCTCCTTCAGCGTCACGTCAATAGGAGATAAGATCTCCATGAACCTCGGCTGGAGATGAGATCTCCTCCGAGCTTCAACTTCAAATTCAACCTCGGTTGGAGACAAGTTCTCCTTCGAGCTTCAACTTCAACTTCAACCTCAGCTGGAGATGAGATCTCTTCCGAGCTTCAACTTTAACTTCAACCTCGGCTAGAGATAAGATCTCCCCCGAGCTCCTTTAACATCTATGTGAATAAAAGATAAGATCTTCCTAGACCTCGACTGGAGATGAGATCTCTCTCGAGCTTCAACTTCAACTTTAACCTCGATTGGAGATAAGATCTCCCCCAAGCTTCAACTTCAACTTCAACCTCGGTTGGAGACAAGATCTCCCACGAGCTTCAACTGCAACATCAATAGGAGACAAGATCTCCTCCGAGCCTCAACTTCAACGTCAACCTCGATTGAAGATAAGGTCTCCCCCGAGTTTCAACCCCAACGGGTGTAGAGCCCGAAAAAAAACTTTGGCAATCATCTTTTTTGTACTTCCATTCTTCGAATTTTAAACTCGGAAGTGAGGGGACTATTATTGGGGATAAATTCCGCTTCTACCGAAGTCCAGTTTGATGCTTAGCCTAACACAATCGGTAATCATAGAAGAGCTTCAATCGAAAATTCTTCCTCCGATGGTCGAGCCCCATCCGATCTCCTCTAGCGATCGAACTCATTTAGTAACTGAACTCCTCCTGCGGTCGAATTTTTTCAGTAGCCGAACTCATCCAGTGGTCGAACTCCTTTCGGATCTCTCCTTCAGTCGGATTCCTTCAAGAGCCAAACTCCTTTTGGAGCTCTCCTTCAGTTGGATACTTCCAGGAGCCAAACTTCTTCCAGACTCCTCCTTCAGTCAGATTTCTACAGGAGCCAAACTCCTTCCAGACTTCTCCTCTGATTGAACTTCTCCACCAGTCGGACTCCTCCTGGACTTCTCCAAAAGTCGAACTCCTTCTAGATCTCTCCTTCAGTCAAGTTCCTCCAGCAATCAAACTCCTTCTAAATCTCTCCTTCCATCGAGTTTCTACAGGAGCCGAACTCCTTCTGGATCTCTTCTTCAGTTGGATACTTTTAGGAATCAAACTCCTTTCGAACTCCTCCTTCAATCAGATTTCTTCAGGAGCCAAACTCCTTCCAAACTTCTTCTTCGATCGAACTTCTCCATCAGTCAGACTCCTCCTAGACTTCTCCAAAAGCTGAACTCCTTTCGAATCTCTTCTTCAGTCAAGTTCCTCCAACGGTCGAACTCCTTTTGGATCTCTCCTTCTATCAGATTTCTAGAGGAGCCGAACTCCTTCTAGATCTCTCCTTCAGTCGGATACTTTCAAGAACCAAACTCCTTCTGGACTCCTCCTTCAGTCAAATTTCTCTAAGAGCCAAACTCCTTTCGAATCCCACTAGGAGTTGAACTCCTTTCGAACTTCTCCTTCGATCGAACTTCTCCACCAGTCAGACTCCTCTTGGACTTCTCCATCAGTCGAACTCCATCCAAATTCCTTCAGTGGATTTCTTTCAAATTTTAACTAGCATTCCTCTCGGATGATCCTCTCTAGCCGTATTTTTTTTAGAAGTCCGAACTCTACTAGAATTGATGTATATCAAAGCTCTTCACCAACCAATGCCTGCTTCCTCCAAACTTCGACTATTAAATCTCAATGAATGGCCACTTCATGGCAACGGACATCACTCTCCGTAATAAACTCCACGTGGCTCCAAACGGTCCACCACCGAATGGCCACATCACAGCAATGGACACCTCTTTCCATAACAATTTCACATGATTCAGAACGGCCCACTATCAGATAATTACAACCATCACTATCAGTCTACTATAAGCTCCATATATAAAAAGAAATCCTTCAGATATGTTTTCTCTAAGCTCTCTTCTTCTTTCCAAAATTCTGCTGAATTCTTATCTGAGTACTTTATTTTTATTGGTCAGAAGAGCTAACTTGATCATCGGAGGGTCCTATCGGAGCCACCACCACCGACTCCAAGTGGGACTTTATTTTGCAGGTCACTAACAGTGACCTCTTCTTCCTCAACTCCAGCTCGATCCGACGTCAACCAGATTCTGCACAAACACTTTCTATAATTATTTTTGATATAATAAAATAATAAAATTTATTTATAAATTTATTATGTAGATTTTTATTTTAATATTATAAATTATAAATATAAAATATTAAAAAATATATTTACTTATAATTTTTCTAAAAAAATAATTTACAACATAATTATTTATGATGATATTTTTTTCTTCATAAATAATTTTTTATTTACAAAATTTTTTTTTTATCAACAAAAATAGATTATTTGTGATGAAAAAATTTGATCATAAAAAGTTTGTGATTTGTAATGAAAAAATATGTCATAAATAATATTTTTTATGATAAATTTTTTTTATTATAAATAATTTAAATATTTTTAACTAATATTTTCTATCAATAATAAAAAATTATTTATGATGTAAAATTATGATTTTTTATCATAAATATTTTCATCATAAATAATTAAATGAATAAAAAAATTTATGAAAATTTTTCATCATAAAATTATTATTAGCAATGAAAATTTTAATTTTATTAGTAAATATTATCTATGACCTCATTAATGATGAATAATTTGTGATGGAATTTTTATCGTTAATAATTATTAGTGACAAAAATTTGCTATTTGTGATAAATTTTTTGCATCATAAAAAATATCTTTTGTTGTAGTGATAATAAATGCATTCTATCATCAACTAATAGGTATAGAAGGTCCTATCTCATTTAAAAATTATATTAATTTTATAAATTAATTATAATAATTAAATAATATATAATAAAAATTGAAAGAAATTATGGTAGTATTTTTTCTTAATTCTCTACATACGGCTGAAATGTGTTAGGAGAACTAAAGAAAAATATTATCCAAAATTTTTCTTAAATTTTTAATATATCATTTAATTACTATAATTATCTATAAAATTAATTAAAACTTTTAAACTATCTAAATTAGATAGTCAATTGACCAAACTACTTAATTCTACCATCCATATAAAAATATATAAATGTATGAATGCCAAAAAATATGTATATTAATCAAAAGATGGATTTATCATTATATGCAATGTAATATTTTATAAATTTTTAAAATACTAGATTTCTAAATGGGGACGGTCAGAATGCGCATCCCATGCATGCGGACTTGGAGTGTGCTAAATGACTAAGCCGCGCGAGTATGCCAGCATGGCCGCTAGGCAAATCCCATTCTAAAGATTCCAAAGTACCTAGTGGGATTGCAAATAGGACTAAAAATGGGTTGGGCTAGGCTAGGCCACACCCCTTTCCTTGAGTCCAACATGAAAATTTAAAACTAATTTAACTAAATTTAATTAAATATTATTAATTTAATTTAAATAGTAAATCTAATTTAACTATATCTTATAAATATAAATTTTAATATATTAAAAGATTTAAAATAATTATATTTGGTGATCGTTATGCCACCATCGTCGCCATCATTGCTAATACCACAACAAGAATTTTGAATATTAGCAATGGAAAAAAATTCCATCGCTAATAATACATTTTAGCCACCACAATACTGACGATAAAAATGGCCATTGTTAATAATATTAGCGATAGCAATTTTATTATTAGAGATGGCAAATACTATTGCTAAAAGTATAAATATTTTTTAATATTTAAATATTAAGAATCATTGGCGATAGTGAATTTAGTTTATTAGAGACGAAAATCTTGCTATCACTAATACTAACTTATTAGCGATGGCTTTTAAATTATTAATGATGGCAAAAATCATTGCTAAAATTATTTAAATTTTTAATTTTTTATAATATTTAAGTATAAAATATTTATTAGTGATGGTGAATTTTATTTATTAGCGACAAAAATCTTACCATTGCTAATAATTTTCTAAAAATAATTTTATTTAAAAATATTATTAGTGATAGAATTAGCGATAACCATCTTTTTCCATTGCTAATAATTCAAACATAACTTGGATCTAATTTAAATCCAATTCGAATCCAATTCAAATTCAATTCAAAATCCTACCAAATCTAATTTAATTAGACTTTGAATCTAAGTCCTACTTAGATTATAAAATTTAATTAATCTTAATTTAAATTAAAATTAATTAAATTTAATTTAAATTAATTAGAAAAAATATTTTTTTAATTTGAGTATAATTTAAATCTAATTTGAACTAGATTTGAATCTAATTCAAAATCCTGTTAATCATGATTTAATTAGACTTTGAATTCAAGTCTTACTTGGATAGTAAAATCTAATTATCTTAAAATTAAGTCAAGCCTAATTAAATTAATATAATTTAAATTAATTAAAAAAATAATTTTTAATTTAGATTCGATTTGAATCCAAGTTGAACCCAATTCGAATATAATTCAAAATTCTATCAAGCCTAATTCAATTAGACTTTGAATCCAAGTCCTAATTGAATTATAAAATCTAATTAGTCTCAAATTAAGTTAAGTCTAGTTAAATTAAATTTAATTTAAATCAATTAGGACTTGATCCATGATTCCATTCGAATCCAATTCAAATTCGATTCGAATCCAAATCGAAATCATATCAAACCTAATTCAATTAGGCTTTGAATCCAAGTCATGCATGAATTATAAAACCCAATTAGCCTCAAATTAAATTAGATTAATTAAATTAAATCTGATTTAAATAAATTAGAAAAAATGATTGATTCTTAATTTAGATTTAATTTGAATCCAAATTGAACCCGACTCGAATTAAATTCGAACCGATTCGAATCTAATTCGAAAACCTATCAATTCTAATTCAATTAGATCTTGAATCCTAGTCCTACTTGAATACTAAAATTCAATTATCTTAAAATTAAGTCAATTCTAATTAAATTTAATTTGATTTAAATTAATTAAAAGAAATTAATTTTTAATTTAGATTTGATTCAAATCTAATTCAAATTCGATTCAAATCTAATTCAAAATCCAATCAAATCTAATTCAATTAGACTTTGAATTAAAGTACTAATTAGATTATAAAATTTAATTATTCTTAAATTAAGTCAAGTCTAATTAAATTTAATCTAATTTAAATTAATTAGAATAAAATAATCTTTAATTTAGATTTAATTCAAATCTAATTCATACCAATTCGGATTTAATTTGAAATCTTATCAAATCTAATTCAATTAGACTTTGAATCTAAGTCCTACTTGAAATATTAAAATCCAATTAGCCTCGAATTAAGTCAATTCTAATTAAATTAAATCTAATTTAAATCAATTAGGACTTGATTCATAAATTAATTAAGTCTAAAAATTTAATAAAATCTAATATTGATTTTAACCATCCAAAAAATAACCTAGGAGAAAAAAATTTTAATATTAAAATATAATTTAAAAAAATTATGATTATTAGCAATGACTTTAGTGATAGAGATCTTGCTATTGCTAATAATTTTTTAAAAAATATTAATTTAAAATTTTAATTATTAGTGATGGTAAAATTATTATCGACGGTATTTTTTCATCGTTAATAATTTTATATTATTAGCAATGAGAAAATATTATTAGTAATGATAATTTATCATCGCTAATAAGCTTTTCATTCTCATTTTATCCCACCCCACTGCCTCCTTGTTTTTCTCCTCCCCCGCATTTTTATCCCCCACCACCACCGCCATCTCCCCTATCCTTCGATCCCCCCGCCACCCCCATTTCTCGCCTAGCTGTCTCCCCTCGGCTGCACTTGGCTTGCCTTCCTAAGCCCTTGGCTACCTCCCGCATCCTCGAGCTCTCAATCGCCTTCCCCCGGCTGCACCTAGTCTGCCTCTCCGAGCCCCCAGCCACCTCCCATCTTCTTAAGCCTTCGACCACAAGCTCCTAGCCTCCTCCCACCTTTCTAAAACCCCGGCCAACCTTCCTACAGCCCGTCGAGCCTCCAACCACCTCCTCAAGCCTTCAACCGCCTCCCACCTTTCCAGTCGCTTCCCACCTCCTCCTGGCCCACCTCCCCATGGTCTGCTGCTCTATGACCACCTCCTCGAGCCTAGTAGAGGACTTGGGTCTAGACATGCAGAGCACTTGGATCAAGAAAAGGTCCGAGCAGCATTGCAAATATGGGGTAGAGGCATACCCTACATGCTCAGATCTCGACATGCAGAGTGCTCGAACTGAGGAAAGGTTCTAGGTGGCATTGAAAATACAAGACTGAGGCATGCCCTGCATGCTTAGATCTTAGCATGTAGAGCACTCGAACCAAGATAAGGTGTAGGTATCATTTTAAACACGAAGTCGAGGCATGCCCTGTGCACTCGAGCCTCTAGTCCCAGTTGGCATGCAAGGCATCCAGCCCTCATGCACCTTACGCACTCAGGCCGATGGTGTTAATTTTTAAAAATTAATTTTAAATTAATAATATTTAAATTAATTAATTTTAAATTTTTAGACTGAACTTTAGGATGAGATTTGCCTGGATGCCACTCTGGTGTGCTCGTGCGGCCTAGTCGTCCAACACGCTCTAAGTCTGCATGCATGGGATGCACATCCTAATCGTTTCCATTTGTAATGATGTCCCTTACTTTTGTGATTACTCTTAGTTCAAGAATGGGCTTGTCTTTGTAAGAAATATGTCAATAGAGAAATATTTGATAGGGATACAATAGTTGCTCATTTATATAGAAGTGGATTTATGCCAAACTATAAATATTGGTACCTATATGGGGATCAAGACATAAAAGATAATTGTAAGAGCTTCAGAGGCTCTACTTGTAACATCCCGAATCAGCAAAATAGAGAATTAAAAGATATGTTTAGGTAGGTTTGGCATAGTAATTCATTTATGGTATATTTGAGCTATTTGAGCATAAATTATGATTATCTATCATTTCAAGTTCTGAAAATTTTCTAAGTCTAAGAGCTAGCACCTATAAGGAGAGCTATATAAAATATATATTTTTTTGAAATAAAAAGTTTCGATAATTGATCTTTAGGTGTTGGTAATTTGTAAAATAATTTTTAATGAATTTTAGAGATCCTTTAATCTATTCATTTAGAAGCAAAAATATTATAAAAATTTTGAGTTTAGAATATTTGAACTAGAATCAAATTTTGATTTCTTATTTTCTAGAATTTTTGATTTTTTGATATTTTTATTGATTTCAAGTAGGGGTATTTTTTTATTTATATTTATATTTTAAAGTTAATGGAAAGTGAAAATTGAGTAAAGCTGTGAATAGAGTCTGAAGAGTTAATTTTTGAAATCCTAAAATTTGAGCTGATCCGAATTGAAATCAAGCTGACCCGAGTCTCAGGCTATAGAGTGAGTTTTCTATTTTTTCTGAGAGAGCTAACCTACTTGACAATCGAGCTAACCCAATTTAGGGTCGAGCCAGCTCGATCAGTAGGAATAGAAGAGTGGTGCGGTCGTGAAGCCTTAAACATGGTATTTTAATTGAATTTTTAGAAACATAACTTAATAGCTGGCTTCCTTGGAGTGTGCCACATAGTTAGCGAAGGGGAAATCCTGATTTCCCAAACCAAGTTCGCTCAGATCTGATCGGATCAAGAGATATATTTCAAAAAAATTTTTCTTTGATCTGAATTAGATCTAGGATGTTTCGGATCTAATTTTTATTATTCTAATAATTAAAATAAAATATAGATAAATTAAATTAGATTTAATTTACCTTGATGTAGGATAATCCCATTATTCGTTGATGATCCTGTAAGCAGTGGAAGGTTCTGGATCTAGCCATGTAAGTGCCTGGCCTCTATCGGTATCTACTCAGATTAGATCTGAAGTTCCTCTTCTTCTCTATCACATCTCCAAAAATTAGATCTGAATCTAATTTGGAGGATCTTCAAAACAGCTTTCGAAGATCAGCAGTTATCCTTTGCAGCAGCGCAGTCTTCTAGCTTTCTGTCATCTTTCTCTCACATAGATTGCACCAACTTAGATCCCAAACTTCTTTGGATGTGGAGAAGAGAGGGAGAAGATCAACTTGGCATGGAGAAGGAAGAGAGAGGCAGCCTTGGGGCGTAGAGAATTGTGTCTATGCTTTGAGTTGGGCGTAGGGTCTTATTTATAGACTATGCATGATCTAACTCCTCTTCATCCCAACCAATCACAACCCTTTGTGAAATCAAATCTAAATCTGATTGGTGAGAATAGAGTCCCTTAGATTCATCTTTAGATGGCACCTAAGATCAGTCAAAGTTGGTTTTTAGGAGGAGTCTAATCAGAATCCAATAAGAAGATGGAGTCCTTGTCCAATAGGGACTCCTGGGTGCCTCAAGCTTGGGCGCACGCCACCCTTGGCGTGCGCCCTCCTCCTTGCCAGTTTCTGGCAGGAGGACAAGCCCCCACCAGCCCTCCAATAGGTGCGTGACATATGGACAGAAGTCAAAGTATCAATGGTCAACATTTGACCAGTCAAAGGTCAACTTTTGACCAAAGTCAAAGGATGAGAAATGATAGGTGACCAAAAATGGCAGGTATTGTCTTACAAAATAAGACAATCCTTTTCTGACCTGGACAGGCTCCAGTCAGATCCAAGTGAAGGCCTCTGATCGAGCACAAACTCCTTTGGCTCAGTCAGGACAACTATTTATGATAGTAAAAGAAGAACGTTAGGTTCAATCGAGTGCTAGCACGATTTTCTTGAACCTAATTGAATCTCATTCAGATCAATTGAACTGGATCAGTTCAATTGATGATCACCAGATTCAAACCCTTGTTTGTGTGACCCAGTTAGGTTCAGTTCTATATGGTAATGGGATATGTCATGATCTCTATCATCGACATCATCGAAACTTCCTTTTCGATGGATCAGAACTCTTCTGATTCGAACAGCTAGAATGATCGATCATCTAAATCATTCTAATTGCTCCCAAAATCCACCAGTGACACCTAGCAGTATATGGTGGCAACCCATCAGAGCTGAATGCGAACCTCTTGGTGCAGCTACCTGTGTGATTAAGTTCTTCTATCTTGAGCTCCCGATCAGATTAGGGTTAAGGTGAACTCGTCAAACCCTAGTCTCTGTCATATGATGTAATCATTCGATTCGAGTCCAATGTGAAAATCTAAATAGAAACTCTTTCTATTATTTCACTCTGCCATGGCCATGGGCTTCTGGACTTGATTCTCATGATCATCATAGGGCTGCTCCTCTACCATCCGAGGTAGATAGATTCCATCTTGATGCAATCCAGTTCCTACAATGAACATGCTATAGCCAACATACACCTCAGGATTCCGAATGGCTAGGAGATCCGAGTTATGGTGTAGTCAAACTATAACACCCTCAAGGTGAACTGCCGATGCACCTCAGGTCAAAGAACCAGACACACCACTGCAGCATCGAGTCAGTCATTGACGAGAAGGTAGACTTCCTAATGACTACTCGAGGTGGTCACGCTCAGTGCCCTCGTTCTCTAACGAGTATCTGTACTCTCGCTCCAGGTGTCTCCACACCGTAGACTCAAGACTCATCTACTAAAGAGAAGCGATTGTACACCAACCTTTCGGATCAATCACCATCCTCGTGATGATCCTATGGTCGGGAGCAATTTTATGAGTTAATAATGATTATTCATGTCTTAAATTTTCAACTCTTGAAAATATGAATTATCATTACCATTAACTCAAAGGATGTATCACAGACACTAAATACACATATGTGATAGAAAATAACCCATTTTATTGATTATAGTCAAAATTATAATTTTGCCCCTAGAAGTGTATTACAAGTGTCAGCCAATTTTGGCTTCTAGGGCACATATATCTAACAATCTCCCACTTATCCTAAAGCCAATTAGCTACAAGTCTAAGTCCCATCTTCTCAAGGTGGGCTTTAATTTTTTATTATCCCAACGGCTTTGTAAGTGGGTCTGCCGCATTGTCTGCGGAATTGACTCTCTTGACCTCAACATAACCCTTCTCGAGGTAATCACGGATGAGGTGGTATCGCCGCTCAATGTGCTTGAATTTTTGGTGAGACCTCGGCTCTTTAGCAAGGGCTATGGCACCATTGTTGTCGCAGTACAGAGGAATGGCATCTGATGGCATTACTCCAATTTCTGTAGCAAACTTCTTGTACCAGAATGCTTCCTTCATAGTCTCTGATGCAGCGATATATTCTACTTCCATGGTGGAATCTCCTATCATGGTTTGCTTGAAACTCTTTCAGCTGACAGTACCACCATTGCACACAAACAGACTCCCAGATGTCGACTTTCGATCATCTACATTGGACATGAAATTCGAGTCTGTGTATCTCTGGACTTGGAGTTCTCTATTACCAAAGACCAACATCATATCCTTAGTTCTTCTTAAGTACTTAAGGATACATTTCATAGAAGTCTAGTGTTCTTCACCTAGATTTGACTGATATCTACTTGTGACACTCACAGCATGAGCTATATCAGGTCGTGTACATAGCATGGCATACATGAGGCTCCCTATTACAGAAGCATAAGGGATCTTGCTCACGCATTCTATTTTCTCAGGTGTGCTGGGGCACATCTTCTTGGAAAGATGAATACCATGTCTGAAGGGTATTAATCCCCTCTTAGAGTTTTTCCATACTAAACCTCTTTAGTACTTTCTCTATGTACATCTTCTGTGAAAGTCCTAGCATCCTATTCGGTCTATCCCTATAGACCTTAATTCCTAGAATAAAGAATGCTTCACCTAGGTCTTTCATGAAAAATTCCTTAGACAACCATATTTTGACTGTCGTCAACATGAAAATATCATTTTCAATAAGGAGGATGTCATCCACGTACAATACGAGGAAGACAACAGCGCTCCCACTAACCTTTTGAAGACACATGGTTCTTCTTCATTTTTGATGAAACCAAACATTTTGATCACATCATTGAAATGAGTGTTCCAGCTCCGAGATGCTTGCTTAAGTCCATATATGGACCTTGCAGCTTGCAAACCTTATGATCAGTATCACTGGATGTGAAACCTAGCGGCTGTTCCATATAGATATCTTCCTCAAGATATCCATTTAAGAACGCCGTTTTCACATCCATTTACCATATTTCATAATCGAAATAGGCTACAATGGCAAGCAATGTGCGGATGGATTTTAGCATAGCCACTGGGAAAAAGGTATCCTGATAGTCAATGCCTTCGCATTGACTATAACCTTTTGCCACTAGTCTAGCCTTGAATGTCTCCACATTTTCCATCTACACCAATCTTTCTCTTGAAGATCCATTTACACCCAATAGGTACTATACCTTCTGGTGGATCTACCAAGGTCCAGACTTGGTTTGAGTGCATCGAGTCAATTTTTGACTGCATTGCCTCTAGCCATTTCTCGGAGTCGATATCTGATATCGCCTCGTTGTAGGTTTTGGGATCATCACCATGAGCACCATTACCTACGAGGAACATTTTCTCTACTTTCTCTAAAATAATACCTAAGTATCTCTTCAGGGGATGGAAAACTCTTTTCCGATCTATGAGGTGGAGGAGGTAGTGTTCTTATTGGCTCAACCTGATTTGGTTCCAATTGGTCCTTAGCTCATTGTACTTGTGAGACTTTCTCATCAAGCTTACACTGCTTTCCAATGCCGCTATCTTGAATAAACTATTTTTCAAGAAAGATGGCATGTCGACTCACAATCACATTGTGGTCTTTTGGAATGTAGAAATAGTATCCTAATGACTCTTTAGGATATCCTATGAATCGAGCTCTGAAGGACCTAAACTCTAACTTGTCCGCTTGTTGTCTTTTGACATGAGCCGGACAATCCCAAATTCTGAGATGACTCAGACTTGGTTTCTTACCGTGCCATATCTCATACGGTGTGGTAGGAATGGTTTTAGAGGGAACCCTATTTAGTAGATAAATTGAAGTTAACAATGAGTGTCCCCAAAGAAAATTAGAGAGGTCTGTGAAGCTCATCATGGATCGAACCATATCCAATATAGTCCAATTTCTCTATTCTGAAACCCCGTTGAGTTGAGGTGTTCCTGGTGGAGTCCATTGAGAGACTATGCCATTTTTCTTTAGATAGTCTAGAAATTTTCGGCTAAGGTATTCACCTCCTCGATCTGATCGAAGAACCTTAATGGGTTTTCAGTTTGTTTTTCTACTTCATGTCTGAATTCTTTGAACTTTTCAAAAGCTTCAGACTTGTGTCTCATAAGATACACATACCCATACCTAGATAGATCATCGGTAAAGGTAATGAAGTAGACAAAATTGCCTTTAGCCAGGCACATCAAATGGGCCGCACACATCAGTATGTACTAGGGCAAGAAGATCTGTGGCCCTTTCCCCATGTCCTACAAAAGGGAGTTTAGTCATTTTGCCTTGAAGACAAGATTCACAAGTTGGATATGACTCGAAAGTCAACGGACTCAATAGCCATTTTTCTTCAATTTGTTGATCCTATCTTCTGCTATATAACCTAATCTCAGGTGCCATAGATACCTATCATTTGGACTATCCCTAGGTCATTTGGCATTCATGTTTTGCTCGATAGTTAGAACAGATACATCAATATGTAGCTGATAAAGATCGTTAATAAGAAAACCATTTGCAATTTTATTTCTTTCATAAAGAATGTTACAATGGTCCTTAAAGAAGATAATCACATAGCCTTCTAGTGCTAAGCATGAAATAGAAATCAAATTCCTATTAGCTGCAGGCACATAATAACAGTCTTTCAAAACTAAGTCTAAACCAGATGGTAATCGAAGAGGGTATGTTCCCACCACCACTGCAGCAACTCTTGCTCCATTTTCGATGCGTAGGATCATGTCTCCATCCCTCAGCCTCCTGCTATCCTCAAGATCCTGCATGGAAGTGCACAGATGAGCACTAGAACCAGAGTCAAGCATCCAACTAGATGCAGAAGAAACCATAAGGTTAGACTCAATAACGAGCATACCTCCAGAAGGACCTTCTTTCTTGTTCTTCAGGGTGGCCAGGTAAGTAGGGCAGTTCTGCTTTCCAATGGCCATCGCTGTTGCAATGAAAATACTTTTCTTTGATAATGGCCTTCTTCTTCAGCTTCTGCCTTCTTCTTCTTTGCTCCTTCCACCTTCTGCTTTTTTGCAGACTTCTTTTTTCTTTCAAGAAGACTTTCTTTTGGAAGAAGTCTCGTTCCATAGCAAGAACTGAGCCTTTAGAATCTTTCATAGAAAGCTCAGTGGTGACCAGCATATTCATTAATTCGGCCAAGGAATTTTGAAGTTTATGCATGTGGTAATTCATGATGAATTGCCCATATGCATCAGTCAAGGATTGCAGAATAATATCATTCTGCAGATCGTCTAACTTCACACCAAGCTTCTCAAAGCTCTTCCAAGTCTTGATCATTCATCAGATAGTGATCTTGGACTGACTGCCCATCACACATCTTAGCCTTAAAAAGTCATTTCGTGACTTGATATTTGGCTGCGCGACTCTGTTCACCAAACATCTCCTGCAGGTGAGCCAACATTTGGCGAGCAGTCCGATATCTTCATGTTGGTGCTGGAGCTCATCAGACATCGAGCCCAACATGTAATATCTGGCCTTATTATCTTCATCTATCCATTTTTTTAGAGACGCTCTCTATTCAGTGGATGGACGGCTGGTAAGGTGGGAGGGTCCTGGTCCAATACATGGGTTAACTTCTCGAAACCCAAAATGATTTTGTAGTTCCTGAGCCAATCTTTATAATTGGGTCCAGTCAGTCTATGTGTGTCCAGGATACGTGCCAATGGGTTGGACGCAGACATTTTTCTATAGAGAGTCAAAGATTCTAGTTAGATACTGTAATTATGACTTGACCAATTTATTTAGGGATTTTATTTTTAAACAAATTAGCTTCCACTATTTTCTCGGATCCCTACACTCCCTCTGTAGAGATGCAAAAATCTCCATGATTAATGATTTCTAGTGGGTGGTGCGGTCTCACCAACTGACTCATCACCTCACCTAACAGTTATTATTGGTGATGGGTTAGCCAATGAGTGAACAACTCTTGTTCAATGATTCTCTAATCATGGTGCACCCAAACTTGGTCTCTAATTCATGAATCTCACCATATCCGAAATATTGATCCACTCCTTAGTTAAGTCAGACCCACCATTTGCACAGACTGATTTCCTAATTGAGTCTCTCACCGTATCCAAAATATTGAGCCCAACTCATCCTCCAGCCCATAGCATCCAATGCCTAATAGACATGGTTGCATCTTTTCGGTGCAACTGAGCCACTGTATCCAGTCCGAGAACAATCAACCCCGGGAAGGGCCGCACATCTACAATGGTGGAAGACCTCAGACTTAATCTTTTCTTAGGGAGAATTGATTCAGGTCTCATTAAACTAGACTTGTCATAGTCATAACAATTATGACTAACCTAGTGGCATGGGTTAGCTCGGATTATTGACCACCTCAGATCAGAACTGTGTCAACAGATATGGCCAGGTAAGTGAGATCGATGGAAGGGATATGCCATTAACTCGTACAAGAATGCATTCAGGTCGAGTAGCTCTCAATTAAAAACCAGTCGGTCGTATGTGCCAAACTTACCTTAGACACCAAATTGTTGAGTCAGAAACCAATTGGGTTAGCCTACAATCCAGACTCTAACCTCTGAGCCTAATTAGGTCTTGCTTGATCGTGACTCGATCTTGACCCAGACTTAATCCTATTAGGCTGGTCAATTTAAGCATTGTTGATCCCATCTAACCAACTCTTGATTCGATTTGATCAACCACTTAGACCTAATTGAGCTACCCAAGCCCGAACCCAGTATTAT
>QRFJ01002382.1:0-167749 GCA_006176705.1 Cocos nucifera
GCTATAGATGGTGTGATGTAATCATTTAATGGACTATGTACTGGTCGAATAGCTTCATGCTGTCCTTCAGTCGCCATATCTACTCCTAGATTGATGTCGTTAGGATCTTCAGCTGCCATGTTTCTCTTTTGCTGTAATCTTCTAATGGTTCTTTCAATTTCTGGATCTAAAGATAGTAAGTTACTATGTCCAGTATGTGTCATGCACTTAAAATTTTTTTTTAATAATAAAAATTAAAAATAAATTTCTAAAGTAAAACTAGGATCAAAATTTTAATATTATTTTAGACACAATCCCCAGCAACGGTGTCAAAAACTTGATGCGTGCTAATTTATAGCTATGATAAGTGCACCAGTCGATCAAGTAATAAAGTGAATGAGTAGAGTATCATGCCTAGAGGATTGAAAAATAAGTACTGAAAAGCTTTTTCCTATGCTTTATTTAGAAGATCGATTTATGAGAATAAAAAATTAAAGAAAATAAAAAAAAATAATTAAAAGTTTTTAATTAAATAGAGAGAGTGTAAATTATTAGGATTTTAAATTCAAAAGAGCAATGGATTACTAAGGCAATCGGTTCACCAACTCAGTCAATACAATATTCAGATTTTTAGATTAATTTTATTTCATGTGACGGTGGAGTCTCCTAATTTATTCACTACCCTTTGGTCCAGGCATAGCAAAACTATTAATATTTATTAATTATCCTTTGGTCCAGGTGTAATTTAAATAAATATTAATGCATTAGGTTTTGTGAAACCCTCTAATTAAAATACGCTGCGTCCAAAGCGCACTAAAATTCCTGCATGCATATGAATTCTAATTTGATTCATAATACAAGGTATATAATCAAGAAGCATTAACATAGATGTACTTGGTCCGTAACATCTATGTTCATCAGATCAATTAGAAGATGGCCAGTAATCTAAAAGCATTAAGATCAGATTTATATACTCCTCATGAATAAAATTTAAAAATAAATCACACTGAATATTGCATCAAAAGAGTGGCTACACCTTAGCCTTAGTAAAATAAAATTTAGTTCATGATAACAAATTCAAAAACAGTAAATAAAATAAAAAGCATAGAGAAATTAGACTGTTTGATTGCTGAAATTGATTGTCTGCTGCTCTTGATGTGGAGAACTTGGCGAAGAAGAAGAGGCTCCTTGATCGATGTCTTGATCGTCGAAGAAAAATCAAAATCCCTTTTTGATTTTCTCATAAATCACTTTTTTTATCTCTCTCCTCTCTCTTTCTCTCTCTCTCCCTCTCTCCCTTTCTCCCTGTCTCTCTCTTTGTCTCTCTCTAATTCTTTTTTTTTTTCACGACAACCATAGGTTTTTATAGATAAAGAATTTGATTTTCTCCAAAATTCATCAAAAACTAGGTTTAAAACTCCCAAAACAACTTAAATTAAGTTCTGGGTAATTCTGGCCATTGGATGGTGATCAAACGGTCCAAAAACCACTCAAAAACCCCTTAAAATAACCTAAATCAAGTCGGATTTAATATCAGCCGTTGGATCAACCGTTGATCAAATTTGGGCCGTCCGATCATGTTGAAATAAGTCTTTAGATCTTTAGTTTTACGTCGGGATGAATCTCACCCGTTGGATCTTGATCGGGAGCTACAGATGCCATCCATCAGCGCCTTCTTTTCGGTCCTCCGATCAAGCTTCACTAAAAACCACCCGTTGGATTAGCTAGAATTCCCAAATTGCCCTTCGTGGATCGTGCGCGAGCCTGGTGTTGCATGGACCGCCGCATTCTTCAACCAATCAGAGCGTGCCTCTTACTGTGAAATTCCCAAAATACCCTTCAGATGGTCCATCGTGCACCGCGAAAAATGCTCACGTCATCCTGACGTCAGCATTGCGTCTGCATTTTTTTTTTTTTTTTTTGAAATTCGATTCTGGGCTCGTTTGAAGTTTGTTTTGTCTGAAATTTTTTTCATCAGAACCAAAAAAATAAGATCTTCACATTGGTGACCTTCTTTCCTATATAAGATTAATAAAAGTATCAATTTCTAATAAAATAGATTAATTTATTTTATAATTTAATACTTTTATTAGTATATTTTTACCATTTATCACCTATTTTACATACATCTCATGTATCATATCATGCATATTTTTTAGATCTAAATTATCTCATAATTATCTAAAAAATTAGATTTAAATTGATCACATCAAAATAAATACTAATCTAGATAATTATGTAGAACTTATTCTACAACTAGTCTAATCATGCATGCATCATATCTTATATGATATAAAAATTAAATATTTTTATTTTTTATTTTTTAAATCTTATTATAATATTTATAATTATTAAAAAATAAAAAATAAATAGATCTAAAATTATAATTTAATCAAAATAAATCATGATCATGCAAGACTACGTATAGAACTATTCTATTTTACAACTAGTCATACATATTATAGAACTTAGATCTATATTATTTAATTTTAATTTTTTTAATTTTAGATCCAATCATATCTCATGTGATATCTAAAATTATCTAATTTTTATATCAAAATAAATTAAAAATTAGATCTTAAATAATTTAGAGAACCTGGCTTAGATACCAGTTGAAGAAAAAATCCTGATTTCTTGGATCAGGTTTGTTCAGATCTGATCGGATCAAGAGAGATATTTCAAAAATTTTTCTCATACATACAGATCAAATCTAAGATGTTTTAAATCTAATTTTATAGATCTAATAAATAAAAATAAAAATAAATTAAATCTAATTTAATTTATATCTTGATGTTGGATAATCTGATTACCCTTTGATGATCCTACTGATTGATTGAGATTCTAGATCTAGCCATGCAAGCGCCTGGCCTCTATCGATATCCACTCAGGTTGGATCTAGAGATCTTTTCCTTCTTTATAACCTTTCCAAAAATTAGATCTGAATCTGATTTGGAGGATCTTCAAAACTTCTTTTAAAGATCAGCAGTTGTCTCTGCAGCAGTGCTGCCTTCTTCCTTTCTCATAAGCTTTTTCTTGCTTGGATTGCACCAAACTGGAGCCCAACTTCCCTTATGTATGGAGAGGAGAGAGAGGATCAGAAGATGGCATGGAGGAGAGAGAGGGGCAACCTTGGAGAGTGGCTAAGAGAAACTCTCTAAAAGTTGGGCGCTAACAGGGTTTATTTATAGACCCTGCTGCGCCATGCAGTGCCACATCATCCCGGCCAATCACGTTGCTTCGTGCAATCAGATCTAAATCTGATTAGTGGGATGATATCACTTAATCCAATCAGATTAGAGTCCCACTAATTCATCCTTAGATGGCACCTAAGACTGGTCAAAGTCTATAGGTAAGGATCACCTAAGTAGAATCCAAGAAGCAACCTAGAGTTCCATCCGTATAGGACTCCAGGCATCCCTATCCATGGGCGCACGCCTCCCTAGGCATGCACCTCCTCCTTTCCAATTTCTAGTAAGGGGACAAGCCCCTATTTACTCTCCAATAAGTGCATGACATATGGGCAGATGTCCAAGGGTCAAAGGTCAATGTTTAACTAAAGTCAAAGGACAAGAATTAGCAGGTGACGAAAAATGGCAGGTGTTATCTCAAATTTATCTCATAAATTAAGATAACTCTTTTTTGATCTGAACAAGCTCCAATCAAACCAAGTAAAGGTACTTGAGTGGGCACAAACTCATTTGGCTCAATCGAGATAACTTTTAATGATAATAAAAGGAGAACGTTAGGTTCAATCGTGTGCTAGCACGATTTTCTTGAACCTAATTGAATCTAATTCAAATCAATTGAACTAGGTTAGTCCAATTGATGATATCCAGATCCAAATCCTTATTTGTATGATCCAGTTAGGTTTAGTTTTATATGGTAATGGGATATGTCATGATCTCCATCATCAAAACTTCTTTCGATGGATCAGAACTCTTCTGATTTAGATAGTTAGAATGATCGATCATCTAAATCATTCTAATTGCTCCCAAAATCCACCAGTGACACCTAGCAATATATGGTGGCAACCCATCAAAATTGAAAATGAACCTCTCGATGTAGCTGCTTGTGTGATTAAATTCTTCTATCTTGAGCTCCGATTAGATTAGGGTTAAGGTGAACTCATCAAACCCTAATTTCTATCATATGATTTAATTATTCGATTCAAGTTCGATGTGAAAACCTTAATAGTAACTTTTTCTATTATTTCACTCTACCATGGCCATGGGCTTATGGACTTGATTCTCATGATCATCATAGGGCTGCTCCTCATCCATCGAGGTAGATAGATTTCCTCTTGGTACAATCTAATTCCTATAATGAACATGCTATAGCCAACATACACCTCAGGATTCTAAATCGCTAGGAGATTGAGTCATGGTGTAGTCAAACTATAATACCCTCAAGGTGAACTGCTGATGCACCTCAGATCAAAGAACCAAACACACCACTGCAGCTTCGAGTCAGTCATTGACGAGAAGGTAGACTTCCTTATGATTGCTCGAGGTGGTCACGTTTAGTGCCCTCGTTCTCTAACGAATACCTGTACTCTTACTCCGATGTCTCTACACCGTAGACTCAAGACTCATCTACTATGAAGAAGCAATTGTACACCAACCTTCCAGATCAATCACCATCCCCATGATGATCCTACGGTCAAGAGTATTTTATGAGTTAATAAATAAAAATTCATGTCTTAAATTTTTAACTCTTGAAAATATGAATTATCATTATCATTAACTCAAGGGATGTATCACAGACACTAAATACATATTTATGATAGAAAATAATCTATTTTATTATTTATAGTTAAAATTATAATTTTGCCCCTAGAAGTATATTACAAGTGTCAGTCAATTATGGCTTCTAGGGCACACATATCTAACATGGACTGGCCATGAAGGCACGACCTAGCATGGGCGCATGCGGGCTAGGCCCAACATGGGCATGGCGTGGGCCCGATTTCATGCGGTCCATGCATGGCCATGGATCGGGGGCTTTTCTCGTGCCATTTCATGTGGTCCATAGTAAACCAAGGCCATTTCCTATCCCATTTCACGTAGTCTTTGGGGTTTTTCATGGACCATTTGCATGATCCGATGGCTAGCATTGCTCCTAATCAAGATCGAGTGGCTTATGGGCTTGTGGATGTGGTCAAGTGATCTATCTGACTTGTAATCAGATTGCAATGTCAATTTGAACTCAATTTCAGGCTTATAAAAAGCCTGTGGCAAACCAAGAGCAAGGGTGTGGTTCGGTGGGTCCCTAAGATAGTGGTAGCAGCAGCCGAGAGTCGAGTTCAACGGGCAGCAATCATCAAATCCTGAAGGATGCCAACAGACAACAAGAGCAGGGACTCCGGACAAATAGCTAGGCAGTGGACAGCAGTCATTTTAGAGGGTCTCCAAGAGAGAGCTTTGTAAGTTTAGTTTCTAGTTGACATGATAGTATACAAGTGTTAAGAGTGGGTATTCTCCTCTTATATTTATTTCTTTCTCATAGTGAAGCTTTGCATGCCCTATGGAGGTAGACCTTTATCTAATCTAAATACCTAATTGCCTTATATTTTATTTCTTTTTTTTCTTGCCATAATATTCTAGTACGAGATCTCCAACATGATTGATGCTCTTTTATGCAAGGAGAAGCTGAATACCATAGAGGTGAATGATTGAAGGCAACTCTAGATGCAGACGGTGAGCATGATCTGCTTGTACTTAATGAATAATGTGGTGATTCATGTGCTTAGCGAAATCTTTTCGATGGCAATATGATCGAAGCTTAAGGAGATGTACATGATGAACTCACTCACCAGTGCTCTCTTTCTCTGAAAGTAGTTCTACCAATGGCAGATGAGCAAGGGACAGAGCATGCAGGAGCATCTCTGTGACTTTCAGAAGATTCTCACCAATCTCCTCAGCATTGGTGAAAAGATTGAGAAGAACACTAGGACATTGGTCTTACTTTTATCACTTTGTTCTTTTGAGTCTTTGGTGACTGCTCTTCTTATGAAAAAAGATACCATCAAGATGGATGAGGTTATTTTTGCAGTTCTCTAGAACGAGGTTCTCAGACGAAAGAACCAAGCCTCGAGTTCAGATGGCAACTTGACTTTGGCAATGATTGAAGGTGGTGATGGCAAAAGATGAAGTGGTTGAGGATTGCAAGATGGGTGGTCTAAGTCCAAGTCAAGAGACTTCAATATGATCTATTATTCAAAAATGTAGCAACCGAAGAGGAGGGATGAATTGGGTTGTTTAAAAAAAAATTTAAGACAAATTAAATTTTAAGCGAGTATATGCTTCTATTTAAGCTAAGTTGTGTATTTGAGATGTGTTGGTGCGAAAATCCATGAGGATGTTGGAGGTGGCTAGAGTGAAGAAGGCGAGGCCACCGATGGGACCTGTAAAACAAAGTCCAAATTGGAGATGGATGGCTCCGGCAGGACCCTTCATTGCTCAAGTTAATTTTTCGACCAATTGAAATGGAGTGCTCAAGATATAAAAAAGTAGAGTGATGGGAGAGAGAGGAGAGCTTAAAGAAATACGTATTTGGAGGATCTCTTTTATGGACGAAGCCTATAACAAACTGATGGTGACAGTCATAACCATCTGGTAGTAGGCTGCTCGGGGCCATGTGGAGTTTGTTATGGAGATGGTGTCTGATGTCGTGATGTGCCAGCCTGTTGAGATTTGATAGCTAAGGTTCCAATGGAATAGGTGTTGGCAGTGAAGGGCTTTAAGTCATGATAGTTATGGAGAAGTTCAGACTTCTCTAAAATCATCTGCATGTAGGTTGGTTTGTATTGAGTTGGAAGATAAATTTGTGTAGATGATGAGGTCCTTCTAAACGATTGGAAGAAGTTCGACTAGATGGAGATTGACTGAAAGAGTTTGACTGGAGGGAGCATGACTGGAGTAGTTCGTCCGGAAGGAGCGCGATTGGAGAAGTTTATCCGAGGAGAGCGCGATTGGAGGAGTTCATCCGAAGGGAGTGCAACTGGAGGAGTTCGACTATCTTTCAAGTTTGCCGCCAATCAAGATTGGGAGAGCCAAACTTGGGCCCTACCACTCATCTCAAGTTGAAAAGTAAGGTTAGTTAAATAGCAGTTTCCTTTTACTATTTGAGATCAAGTTGCTGAACTTCCGTGTGCTGTTGAGAGGTTCTGCAATACAAACTTGTTGCTAAGGAAGTCGACAAATCCCAATAGAAAGAAGATTGGCGGTCAAGGACTTTGGCGGGGATCTTTTACCCCTAACACTTGTCCTCCTACTTTCGAGTTCGAATTTTGAATGAAGGGAGTATATAGAAGTTGCTGCAATCGAAGTTCTTTGGTAGCCTTCCACTCTAGGAGAATGAAACTTTTTGTCTTTTTTTTAAATTGACATCGAGATTTTTATGTCAAATGACCTGAAGGGGCAATTCTCCTTGAAAACACGTCTAGCACAGTGCTCTATATACGACGTAATTAGTGCTTTGTCAAGCAGCAGGCGGGAGTGGGACATGCAGTGGGTTAAGGTTGGCTGAAGGAGTCCTGCAATCATAACTTTTTATCATTTTGATTCTCTATTTAAACCTCTCCTTCTTCTCCCATGGCTTCTTGCTTTCATCTATACTCCTTCTTCTTCTCCTTGTTCTGCCTTCATCATCCTTAAGTGTTCCGCCTTCATCATCCTTGTTCTCTTGCAACCTCTCCATCCATTAGTGTCCCTCTCGTTCATCCTTCATCTTTTCAATCTCTTTCCTAGGTTTTTCAATTTATCTTAGGTCAGTCCCTCATCCCTATCTTTTCGATTTCTAGCTTTCTTGTATTCTTCAAAAAAAATTTTCAAAATTTTTTAGGTGGGTATAGCCGTTCCTCGTCCTCGAGTTTTCACTGCCCCTTTTTTTGAGTTTTTTGGAAATTTTATTTGATTTAATCTGATCTAGATATCGTCCAAGATTTCTTGGTCTAGCAGTTCTAGGAGTTCAGCCAACCCAAATTTCCAAAATCCTGAGATTAGAATGAAAATCGAACTTAGGATAGTACCTCGGACAGATTTCGTACCGGGGACCTCCCCTATTTCTTAACTGCTAAAGACCTGTCGTTAACCAGGATCCAGTATGGGATGCCTGCTAAGTATGAGTTGGAGCTTTTTGGACCTAGTGGTCGAGCTTGCGCTCCTCTTTTAGGTCAATTCTGCTTGTACCTGAAGGCATCCGCGCTGGGTTATGGCTTCCTCTTCATGCTTTTGTTGTTTTTCTTTTTCATTTTTTAAACATCTCTTTAGCTTTTGTAGTGCCGAACTCCTTTAAATTTATAATAGGATTTCTTGTTCTCTATATATCCGCTGAAGTTCGGTCCACTACTTTGCTTTTCTAAACTTACTTTATTCTTAAGCATCACCCTATTGTGAAGGACTGGTGGTATGTCTCACCCCAGTTCGGTAAGAAGGAGTTGCTCAAGGATACTCCTTCCTCAATTCATAACTGAAAGGAGAAGTTCATTTTCGTTTTCTACCCGACCTTAGATTTAGAACTTCCACCCTGGGAAAACCTAAGGGATTCTGTCTATCGAGCTCTAGGATTAGAAAAGGAAGATCAGGAGTCGATTAGCAAAATCAAGAATTTCTGAACTCCTCTCATGTTCGAGCTAATAAAAGAACAAACTTTGTTCAACCTCGGCCTCAGCCCCTTGAATCCAATAGATATACGGTCGGAGTTGCAGATTACTTCTTTTCTTTCTCTTGCTCATTTTTTACTGTACTTTTATCTTCTTTACTGGAGAAATGGATCTTCAGATGGTCGACATGCTCACGAGAGGACTTCCAGCCTGCAAGAGAAAAGGGAAGGCACCAAAAAAGAGCTCGAAAAAAATAAGGATCAACATCTCGATCTTCGTGGCTCTCGTTAATGCCATGGGTGCCCTCAAAATTGCTTTCAAGGTTGAAGTTTCTCCCACTATTGAATCCGGCCTTGCTGTTGGAGTCGCCAATCCTCCAATGCTGCCAAGCCCTCCTGCTAGGACCCAAGTCCCAGAGACTTCCCTCGAAAAGGAGAAAGAGGCAGAGAAGAAGAGGATTAGAAGGGCTTTAAGGAAGTCCCAATGGAAGGTCCACCACAATGGGCCTAACAGCTCTGATGAAGAAATAGAAGAGAACCCCTTCAACAATTATGAAGTCGTCAAGGGCTTGGTTGATGGATTTATCATACCCGAAGTTATAGACAGAATCGTCAATGTTGATGTCGATCAGCGTGCCTGGGATTTTCTAGGATCCCTTCTTGAGGTAGTCACTGCATCCTTCTTATTTCTCCTTTCTTTTTTGTATGGTCTTACAAATGTTCACTTTGTAATGCCCTTTGATTTTAATAAAATAATATTTTTTTAATTATCTTTTTGCCTTATATGGATTTGACGTCTATTGATTTTCTCTCTTCTTGCCTTAAATAATGAGAGATCTTCATCCATATCAAGATGAGGTTCTCTTCCTATTTCTGACATAGTTGATCTTTATCTTTATTAGGATAAGATTCTTCTCTTATCTCTAATAAGATCATGAGGGCACAAAAGGACCGTTAAAAAAATCTCTTTCTTCCTTCCATCCTAGACAATTGGAGATCTTCATCCATGTCAGGATAAGATTCTCCTCCTGTTCCTAATATAGTTGGCCTTTCTTTATCCTCCTATCAGGACGAGGTTCTCTTCCTGTTCCTGACATGGTTGGTCTTTACCTTTGTTAGGACGAGATTCTCCTCCTATCTCTAATAAGATCATGAAGGTACAAAAGGATCATTGAAAGGATCTCTTCCTTCCATCCTAGACAATCGAAGGTTTTCATCCATGTCAGGATGAGATTCTCCTCCTATTCCTAATATGATTGATCTTTCTTTGTCCTCCTGTCAGGATGAGATCCTCCTCCTATTTTTGATGGAGTTGACCTTTCTTTATTAGGGTGAGGTCCTCCTTCTATCCCTAACAAAGTCATAGGAGCACAAAAGGATCATTGTAAAGGCCTCTCCTCTTCTTCTATCTTAAATAATCGAAGATCTTCATCCACGTCAGAATGAGATTTTTCTTCTATTTCTAACATGGTTGGCCTTTCTTCATCCTCCTATCAGGACTAGATCCTCCTCCTATTTTTGATGAGATTAGCCTTCCTTTGTTAGGATGAAATCCTCCTTCTGTCTCTAATAAAGTCATAGGAGCACAAAAAGGATTGTTGTAAGGACTTCTCCCCTCCTTCTATCTTAAATAACTGAAGATCTTCATCCGTATCAGGATGAGGTTTTTCTCTTATTCCTGACATGGTTGGCCTTTCTTTGTCCTCCCATCAGGACGAGGTCCTTCTTCTATTCTTGATGGAGTTGGCATTCCTTTGTTAGGACAAGATCCTCCTCCTGTCCCTAACAAAGTCATAGGGATATAAAAAGGACCATTGTAAGGGCCTCTTTCTTTCTTCTATCTTAAATAACCAAATGTATTCATTCATATCAGGATGAGGTTCTCCTTCTATTTAACACGATTGGCCTTTCTTTGTCTCTTTCTCAAGATGAGGTTCTCCTTCTATTTCTAATGGGGTTGGCCTTCCTTTGTTAGGATGAGGTCCTCCTCTTATCGCTAATAAAGTCCTAGGGGCATAAAAAGGATCGTTGTAAGGGCCTCTCCCCTCCTATCTTAAATAATCGAAGATCTTCGTCCATATCAGGATGAGATTTTTCTCCTATTCCTAATATGGTTGGCCTTTCTTTATCCCCCTATCAAGATGAGATCTTCCTTCTATTTCTGACGGGGTTGGCCTTCCTTTGTTAGGACGAGATTCTCCTTCTATCCTTAATAAAGTCATAAGAGCACAAAAAGAGCCATTATAAGGGCCTCTCCCCTTCTCCTGTCTTAAATAACTGGAGGTCTTCATCCATATCAGGATGAAGTTCTTCTCCTATTCCTAACATGGTTGGTCTTTCTTTGTCCTCCCATCAGGATGAGATCCTCCTCCTATTTCTGACATGATTGATCTTTCTTTGTCCCTCCATCAGGATGAGGTCCTTCTCCTATTTCTGATGGGGTTGGCCTTCCTTCGTTAGGATGAGGTCCTCCTTCTATTCCTAATAAATTCCTAGGAGCACAAAAGAATCGTTGTAAGGGCCTCTCCTCTCCTCCTATCTTAAATAATCGGAGGTCTTCGATTTTATTTATAGGCAAAGTTCGGTTGAGTCATTTCCTGCTATCACATGATTTTGCACTAAGAAATGAAAATATTAAAGCAAGAAAATTTTATTAAGCTAGAATTACTGGTAGTACATTCATAGAATTTTCGAATTCTAAGATCGTGGGACCATTGATCCTTCAAGTTTTTTTATATAATATGTTCCTAGTCGGACGATTTCCACCACCTCATAAGGATCTTTCTAGTTTGGGGCAAGATTTTCTTGATTTTGAGGCTACAAAATATCTGCTCATCGGAGTACAAGATCTCCTATTTTGAATGTATTGCCTCTAACTTTCGAGTTATAGTAGGGGCTACTTTCTACTTGTAGGCCACCATCCAGATTTGAGCCTTCTCCCGCTACTCCTCTAACAGATCAAGGTTGGCTCTAAAGTCCTACGAGTTGCTTTATTTGTTGAAGGCTTCTACTCACGCTGAGGGGAGTTCAAGTTCGACCGAGATAACTACCTCCATCCCAAAAGCCAGTGTGAAGAGAGCTTTTCTAGTGGGCAATCTTTAAGTAGTTCGATAAGTCTAGAGCATGTGATAGAGTTCATCCATCTATATTCCTTTTGCTCTTTCAAGCCTAGCTTTTATTCCTTGAAGCAAAGTTCTATTGGTTATTTCTGCCCCACCATTCGCTTGCGAATGAGCCACTGATGTGAAGTGGTGAGATATATTCAGATCTTTGCAGAACTCAATGAACTTCTCACCTATGAACTAATGCCCATTATCAGTGATTAGCATTCAAGGTAGACCAAACATGCAAACAATTGACTTCCAAATGAAGTCCTGCACTTTGGCTTTAGTGATCTTCATCAGGGGTTTGGCTTCAACCCATTTAGTGAAATAATTCACTACTATCAGTAGGAACTTTCGCTGTCCAGATGTCATAGAAAAAGATTGAAGTATATCCATCTTTCATTATGCGAATGGTCAGGAGGCGGTCAGTGGTGTAAGTTGTGAAGCTGGCTATCTCTGAATATTTATATTTCTTTGACTCCTATCACATTTTCTCACATAATCCACCATATCTTGGTGTATTGTTGGCTAATAGTATCCTTGATGGAGTAACTTATATGATAAGAATCTCGCACCCAGATGATTTTTGTAAATTTCTTCATGAACTTTTCTCAAGACATAGTCGGCTTCTGAAGGTCGGAGACATTTGAGGAGCGGTAATGAGTACGATCTCTTATACAACTTATTTTCATATAAGACATAGCGAGAAGCTTGATTTCTTAACTTCCGAACTTCTTTATGATTTCTAGAAAGAATTTCTTTCTTGAAATAAGCAATCATTGGATCGATCCAAGTGGGCTCATGATCAACTTGCATTATTGCTTGGGGTTCTTCCGAAATTAGGCATTGCAGGACTTCAAAAAAGACTCCTTTTGGTAGTTCATTTGGGGCTAAGGTAGCCAGTTTAGAGAGGAGGTCGACCCTGGTGTTCTCCTCCTTGGGGATCTATTGGATATTAAAATTGTCGAAAGCCGAACTCAAGCTCTTCACTCTTTCTAGGTACTTTTTCATACTTTCCTCTCGGGCTTCAAAAAGGTTATTAACTTGTTCCACCACCAACTGAGAGTCACTATAAATCTTCAGATGCCGTACTTCTAGCTCTTTGGCTATTCTTAATCTTGCAAGTAGGGCTTCATATTCTGCTCCATTGTTAGTGGTAGAAAAGTCAAAGCATAATGCATACTCTGCTACAACTCTTTTCGATTTAATAAGGATCTAACCTGCACCTGCTTCGAAAGCATTGGATGAACCATCCATATACAGTACCCAAAAGTTTTCAGAGAGATTAGTCTTCTTTTTAGGAGAGCTAGGGATAAAAATTTCTTGGTGCTCTGGTTTAGTTTCTTCTAGAATAGTACATTCTACTATGAAATCGATCAGTATTTGAGCTTTAATGGACGGTCGAGACTAGAAATGGATGTCCAATTTGGTTAGTTTAATTGCCCATTTTGCCACTCTTTTGAAGGTGTTGGGTCGATGAAGAATGGCCTTGATGTGTTGATTAGTGAGGAGGATAATTGTATGCCCCTAGAAATATGGTCGAAGCTTCCTAGCTGTAATCAACAAGGCATAGGTTAGTTTTTCTAATTTGGTATATCTTGTTTCCGCATTCCTCAAGACTCTGCTTATATAGTAGATCAGCTTCTGAACTCTAGCTTCTTTCCTAACCAGTACAGCTCCAATAGCTATAGGAGATATGGCAAGGTACGAGAACAATCCTTCTTCAGGTTCAGATTTGGCAAGTAGTGGAGGCAAACTGAGATAGCTATTCAATTCTTCAAGGGCCCGCTAACACTCCAAAGTCCAGTTGAAGTTCTTGGGCTGCTTGAGTACTTGGAAGAAGGGCATGCAGCATTCCATCGATCTTGACACGAAGTGATTCAGAGTTGCCACCATGCTTGTAAGGCATTGAACTTCTTTTATTATTTTTGGGGCAGTCATTTCCTAGATGGCTCGGATCTTCTTTGGGTTGGCCTCGATGTCGTGGCTTGACACCATAAATCCTAAGAATTTTTCCAAGGTTACCCCGAAGGTGCATTTGGTAGGATTCAGCTTCATCTTGTACTTTCAGAGGGTACTAAAGGACTCTTTAAGATCGGCAATGTGATTTGGCAATGATCAACTTTTAACCAGCATAACATCTACATATTGCAGCTGATTTGCTTCTTAAAAATTTTATTCACTAGGCACTATTATGTCGCACCTACATTTTTAAGTCCAAAGGGTATGATCCTATAATAATAAAAATCATGGTCAGTAATAAAAGCAGTCTTCTCCTCATCCTGTGGTGCCATCCGGATTTGATTATATTCGAAGAAAGCATCCATGAAGGTGAGGAGTTCATGGTTCGAGGTCGCATCCACCAATTGGTCGATCCTAGGTAGAGGATAGCTATCTTTTGGACAGGCTGTATTTAAATATGTAAAGTCTATGCACATCCTCCATTTGCCATTTGCTTTTTTAATAAGAATAATATTTGCAATCCAATCTGGGTAAAGCACTTTTCGAATGAATCCCACCTTAAGGAGCTTATTGACCTCATCCATTATAGCCTTCTGCCGCTTTGATGCAAAACTGCATTTTTTTGTTTCACTGGTCATTGCTTAAGATCCATGTTCGGGTGGTGTTCCATGACTTTTGCATCAATCCGAGGAATGTCCATAGGCACCCAGGTGAAGACATCAGCATTCCTTTGCAAGAATGTGACGAGCTGCCTTCGAACTTCTTCTTTTAGGTTCGAGCCGATCTTCACAGTATGTTCTTTATTTTCATCTTTCAAGGAAATTTCTTCAAGGTCATCGATGGGCTCTCCTCTTTCTTCAGATAGATCATCGCAGTGTCAAACCTATCCATCGGACAAAGATCTGCTTGTCTTCCTCCTGTAAGGCAATATTGTAGCAGTGTCGGGCTAGTGCCTGATCTTCTCTGACCTTTTTGACTCCATAGCTTGTTGGAAACTTCATTTTTAGATAGTAAGTTGAAACCATAGCTTGAAGTGCATTCAAACTAGATCGGCCAAAGATCATATTGTAAGCAGAAGGAGCTTTGACTACCAAAAAATCAACTTGTATCTTAGATTGCTTTGGGTATTGGCCAGCTACCATAGGCAATATTACTATTCCTTCCACCAGCACTGCATCACCCGTGAATCCCACCAATGGAGAATTCATCAGACCTATCCTATCAATAGATATGGACATTTTGGAGAAAGCATCATAAAAAAGATATTAGCAGAGCTTTCATTATCAATTAAAATATGGTATACATCATAATCAGCAATATTTAAAGTAACTACAACCACATCATTGTACAGAAGTTGAACTTTCTAGGCATCTTCTTCAATGAAAATGATGGGTTCTTCAGTCCACTGTCTCTTTGCTAGTTTTGTAGATCCACTGGTCTTCCCTCGCTGATGTCCCCCAGCGATAGTATTGATGACTCCAAGAGGGGGTCAATCTTCTTGTGGCTCATCCCGTCGAAATGGTTCAGGCTGTGGTAGGACTCTCGGACGATCTTCTCTCCTCTCTGGTCGAAGCCTGATGAACCAGTCCAGCCAACCTCTTCTAATCAACGCCTTGATCTCATCCTAAAGCTGGATGCATTCTTCTATGTCATGACCGTGGTCACAATGGTAAAGACAGTACTTATTAGGATTGTGCTTGGTCGGATGAGTCCGCATCATCTCCGGCTCTATCAGCTGCTCCTTTATCTTCATTAGCACCTAAGTCTTTAAGGCATTCAAGGGAGCATAGTTGTTGAATCTTCTAGAAAGAGAGTTCCATTGGGTCCTTCGATCTAGACTTTCTCATCGATGAGCTTGAGAAGGAGTTCAGGTTTGTCTATGCTCGAAAGGAGTTTGCAAGCATGGCCAAGCTTTACTCAGTTTTCTTTTAGATGCGGGCTTATCGGATTCACCTGCTTGCCACTCTCTCACGGCCTCATCATCATTCAGTTTAAAGACCTCTTCAGCCCGGGCATAATCTTCAGCCTGGGCTAATATATCAGCAAAATTTTTGGAGTACTTTTTTTTCAGAGAGGATAGAAGATCATTCTTTTGAAGACCATCCTTCAGTGTAGCCATGGCTACAGACTGGTCCAAGTTTTGAATCTTCAATGCAGCAGCATTAAAGCGACTGACGTAAGCTCGGATAGACTCTTCCTCTTTCTACTTTATATTGATGAGAAAGTCTGAACCTCATCTTGGATGTTGGCTACTTATAAAATGAGTCGTAAATTGATGGCTCATTTAATCAAAAGAGAAGATCATATCTAGCTTAAGGCTCGAGAACCAGTTTCTCGCTACTCCCTTCAAGATAGATGGAAAAGCTTGGCATAAGATGGCATCCAGTGCACCATGAAGTAGCATCATTATCCTAAAGGTTTTGAGATGGTCGACCAGATCAAAAGTCCCATTGTAGGTTTTGAACTAGAGGAGCTTGAAGTCCGGCAAAATAGGTTCTTGCATGATTTTGATAGAGGAGGATCGGTGCAAATGTCATCATGGTGGGTTGGAGCGGCATGATGAAGCTCCTCAATCCATCGATTCATGTCCTAAAGCTTTTGATCGAGAGCATCATCTCGACCGTGGATCTTAGAGGACCGTTGACTATAGATGGAAAAATCTCCTCTGAAGAAGAATCATGATCGAAATAGGAGCTTCCTACTCTCTGCTTCCTCTTTTTGGAGGCGATGGGTCTGTTGACTCAGGTTGCCTTTCTTGCCGTCAGTTCTTGAGGCTCTGACTTGGTGTTTTTCGATCGGGTTGCCACCGAAGGCTACTGTATGGCCTGCATCATTTCGGTGAGACCCCGAACCTACTACATTAGTAGGTTGAATTGCTCCAGATCTACCATAACCGTCGGTGGAGGAGGCTAGAGAGTAGATGATGGAGTCAAAATGGGCTGATCCAACTCGAATCTAGTAGCAAAAGTGATAGACCGTCAAATGATTTTCTTCCTTGGGGGCATCTTTAGAGCAGAAGGAGATTAGACAAAAGCGGATTTAAGAAATTAACAGAGAAAAGAAAGCAGGTAGAATTGATTGGGCACTTCTTTTAGAACAAGGGCTCAAGACCCTTTCTCTAGCACCAATTCTTTTGGTACAAAAATACGTGAGGATGTCGAAGATGGTCGGAGTGGAGAAGGCGAGGCCATCGATGGAACCTGCAAAACAAAGTCCAAACTAGAGGTGGATGGCTCCGATAGGACCCTCCGATGCTTAAGTTAATTTTTTGACCAACTGAAATGGAGTGCTTAGGATATAAAGAAGAAGAGTGATGAAAGAAAGAGAAGAGCTTAGAAAAATACGTATCTGGAGGATCCCTTTTATAGATGAAGCCTATAATAAATTGATGATGACAACCATAACCTTCTGATAGTGAGCCGTTAGGAGCCACGTGGAGTTTGTTATGGAGAGTGGTGTCTATTATCGTGACGTGCCAGCCTGTTGAGATTTGATAGCTAAGGTTTGGATGGAATGGGTGTTGGCAGTGAAGGGCTTTAAGTCATGATAGTTTTGGAGAAGTTTGGACTTCTCTAAAATCATCTGCATGTAGGTTGGTTTGTGTCGAGTTGGGAGATAAATTTGCATGAATGATGAGGTCCTTCGGGATGATTGAAAGGAGTTTGACTGGATGGAGATCAACTAGAAGAGTTCGTTCGAAGGAAGCACGAGTGGAAGAGTTCATCCGAGGGGAGCGCAAGTGGAGGAGTTCGTCTGGAGGGAGCATGACTAGAGGAGTTCGTTCGAGGAGAGTGCGATTGGAGGAGTTCGTCCGAGGGGAGCACGACTGAAGGAGTTCATCCGAAGAGAGTACAATTGGAGGAGTTCGACTGTCTTTCAAGTTTGCCGCCAATCAAGGTTGGGAGAGCCGAACTTGGGCCCTGCTACTCATCTTAAGTTGAGAAGTAAGGTTAGTTAAATAGCAGTTCTCTCTTATTGTTTGAGATCAAGTCGTTGAACTTTCGTGTGCTGTTAAGAGGTTCTATAATACGAACTCATTACTGAGGAAATTGATAAATTCTAATAGGAAGGAGGTCAGCGGTCAAGGACTTTGGTGGGGGTCTTTTTACCCCTAACAAGATGTATATAATGCAAGCAACAGCGAAATCAAGATATAATTAGGGCTATGCAAGAATTAAATCAAGCTAAGTAAAAGTTGAAAGCATGCAAGATAAGAGACAAAAGACATGACATAAACACCAAATAATTTATAGTGGTTTGGTGTACCCTCACACCTATATCCACTCCCTAAGAGCTTCTTGAAAATTCTACTATAATTTTTTGACTACAGTGTATTTGTTTTAATCCAGGATCACAAACAAATTCAGTTGATTTTTCAGGATCACCAACCACAATCTTATATCGATAGTTTTTGGGGCTCACTATCAATCCAACTGGTTTTCTGGATCACCAACAAAAACCTAATACAATGTCCAATGAGCCTTCACCTCAAGTTTCTTTTTTCCAAAGAAACTTGTAAAGAAAACAAGAATACAAGTATAAAATTTTAGAATAAAGTAAAAACATAAAATATGAACTCTTTTAATCCTGAAGTAGAAGATGTAGGATTGTGCTTTGAGGCTTGACTTCTCTTCAAATGATGCTTGAGAGGATGTGAAAAATGTTGAAGTAGATTGCACTTGAAAGCTTGCTGAAATTTGTGCATAATTTTTTCTCTTTTCTTTCTTATTAATGGTATTCAATAATTCTCACATAAACTGATATATTTCTCTTTTTGATCCTCTTCTCTTGGCTTATCATCAAGTTTAGAAGCTTGTATATCCTTTTTAGAAGCCAAACTAGTTATTTCTAGCTGTTAGAAAGCAAAAACTAGCCATTAGAAATAATTTTGCATACTTCTAAAATTATGCAGAACTAGCCATTGGAGCTCGAGTCGACTTGTCGATCTCCTCGAGTCAACTTGACTATTCTATGAGCCTAACCCTAAACTTTATTCCAAAAATCACACTCTCTGTATTTTTCTGAGATCTCGATTCGAGAAAGTCGAGTCGACTCGATCCTCTGCTCGATCCGATACATTTTTTCTACTTCAAAAAAATTATTTTTCTGCCACTATTTACTTGAGTCAACTCGTGCTCAACCATGAGTCGACTCAAGAGCAAGCTGATTGAAACTTTTACATGCTAAACTTCTTTTTCTTTTTGTTTCAGCTCGAGTCGACTCGAAAAAACCTCAAGTCGACTCAGATGACATCCTACTAAAAAATTATGCATATTTTTTTTTGAGGAGCTTTTTGTCTTCAACTTTTGAGGGCTTTTTTCATCTTGATTTTTATGATCTTTTCCATCATTAAGGCTTCTAAAATCTTCTTATTTAAGCTCTATTTGACCATTAATCATCATTCTTTTGAAAGGATTCTTATATGAATAATTTCTTCATTTTAAATACTTGGAAAATCCTACATTCACTTATAAATATATGATTATTACCATAATCACTCAATATTTTATAATCATCAAAATCAATCATAGGGTCAACAATCTTCTCCATTTTGATGATGACAAAACTTTGAGTATATGTATGATAAAGTATAATATGAATATGAGTCATGAAGTAAGTAAGTAAGCACTTTCAAGAACGTACTTCATGAATGCTTCAATAAGATTTATCATAGAACTTTCATCATAAATTTTCATACCAAAATTCAATACCAATATTGAAGATGGCACATATCCTAACATACTCATTTTATATAAATATTTCAAACAAGCAAATGAGCATCTTACATCTTAAACATATTTTTCTTGCATATACTCAATTTAAATATGAAGCATGTGAGCATGTAATTAATTCAAACGTAAACTTCAACAAGCATATACTCAACATAACATCTCTCCCTCTTTTTAACAGCATCAAAAAGTCTAAGAAAAAGATCTAAGATGAATCATCAAAATCAATTCAAATTCAAAAATATACACATTCAATATTTAAATTCAGATTTTTCAGCTTGTGATACCATCTCCCTTTTTGGATAGTTACTCCCTTTTTGAAATTTGATAGCAAATTCAGATTGAATTTTTTTTTTTTTAATCAATATATATTAAAATGAAACATGGCTCCCCCTTTTTGAATAAAGTTGATACATTAATTTAAATTTTCAAATTCAAAGATAAAATTGCTTTGAAATTTAAGAATCAAAGACCAATATAGCTTTTCAAAATAAAAATGTTTGAGTATTAAGACCAAGCATAAGATATATTTCAACATTCATCATTTTTTTTTCATAAATTTTAGATTCATCACTTTCTCATTATGCCTTCAAAATTCTAAAATAATATTATGAATGTATCAGAGTAAATTTATGATCCTAACATATAGTATTCGAGCAAAATCAGAGCAAAACACATTATCAATGTAACATATGTTTGAGAAGAAGATTGTTTGATATCAATTATAAAAATAAACATCTCTATACTAATTTTGATACCTATTATTAAAAAATATAGCTTAAACAATAAATTTCTTAGATATTTTTCTTGATACAAAAAACATCTATGAAAATTATTTCTTTCTTATCTTGAGAGGTATCAATTAATTTAAAGCATAAAGGTACCAATCTTATAATTTATCTCAAGAAATAATGTCAATCACATCTTATACAAAATAGATTTGAGACAATGCATCTTTCTTTAAACAAAGATAAAGTAATAGAGTATAAAGTAATAATGGTCTATTTGATACCAATTATTAAAGTTTTTTATCAAGAAAGATGAGTCAATTAAATTCAGATCAAATTATTTGGATAGATTGTTTTGAATTGACATCAATAGATCATGTAAAGTAAATCATAGAGAGTTTATTTATTTAATTATTTAAATTTAGATTTTTTTTTAAGAAGTACTACTCAATTAAGTTTAAAAAAGATATGAAATTCTTTGAATTTCTCTTAAATAATATCATATCAACTATTCAAAATCAAATTTGAGACAAACACAATCTTCATTTTTTGCCAAAAAATAAAATAATAGAATTTAAGATAAGAATAAACTACTTGATATCAATTATGAGAATTAGGATACCAATTATAATAGTATTCTTAAAAAATTCTGCTTAATATAAATTGAAAGAAATTTGAACCTATATCTTTTAAAAATATTCCATTTAAAAAAGAAAATAGTTAATTCAGTTCTTCTTGGTACCAAATATTTTGAAATTCAATCCAAATAGCAACTATTCAAAATGAATTATCTTTTTTCTTTTGATCAATGTAGGTTTATAAGCACATCTCTTCCTTTTGACTAATGGTGGATACATTAAACAGATTCTCAAATTCAATTATGGAAGAGCTTGAGTTTCAAAAATTTTAGTGTTGAAGCTTTTCAATAATTAGGGATAAGCATAAGATAAACTTTATTACTTTCTTTCTTTAAAGGATACTAATCATTCATGTTCTTAAAGGATGTCTTTTTTTTTTTTTTTGGATTTGTTTCGAAAGATATCATATCAAAAATATATTAAAGCAAGGTATGGTATCGAGTAAAGTATACTTAAGAAGAAGAAAGTTTTACATAAATTATTTTGAAAAACAAATCAAATAGTATCTTCTTTGAAAGATTTTCTTGACATCAAATTAAGATACCACTTGAAGTTTTCAAATTCATTTTTTAAAAATAAACAAGTTGAAGCAAAGTATTTTTTAGATACCAATTAATTATAAAATGGTACAATCAAATCAAGTAAGATATGAATGGGTAAATCAATAATCATATAAATCCTTAAAATAAAGATGGACAAATCAAACAACATAAGTGACTTCTTTTTAAGTTCAATAATAATTTTTTCAAAATGAGTCAAACAACATGAATATTTAAATATGTAAAATAATTTTTCTTGAAAGATTATAGCTCCTAACTAATGAGAGTATTACTTGAAAATCTAAGAGGAGCAATTTTTCTTATTATCTTTCAATATAACTTGAAAATAAGATTAAGTTTACAAAATATCTCTTTCTCATTTTGAATTCAAAATTAACTTGGTTGGTTTTATAAAATACAATTTCAATAGTCCATTTTCTTTTTTTTCAAGACTATAGATTTAAAAAGAAATACTTCTCAAATTTAGTTAAGGATCAAAAAGCTTAACGAAAGAATTTTTAGAAATCATCAAGTAGAGTATCAATTAAATTTATAAATCTACAAAGACAAATTCAAGAGCACTTTTAAAACTTAAAAACAACTCTTGAATTTAGATTGCATAAGATCTTTTCTTTCTTTTTGCATGAAATAGTTTATAAAAAATATCATCAAAATTAATTAAGTTATATCAAATTCAAAAATTATAGTGGGATGTACTAAATATTTTGCTATCTTTAAGTATCGAAGAGTATAAAATTTAGATTTGTGGCATACTTTTCTTTGCTTCTAAATGCATAAATGTAAAGCACTTTCTTAAATACAATTAGACATAAGCATTTCAAAAACTCATCTCTTCTTTTCAAATTTAAGTGTCTACTTTTCAAAACTCATCTTGTTGTTCTCAAATTTAAATCAAAGTATTTTTGAGCTTAGAGTATTTAATAATTCAATATTGAGACAAGCCATTATGCGAAATTCAAATCATCCTCTTCTCAAAAAATATCATTCATTTAAGTCCAAAGAGACATGAAATTTTTAATTTTGTCTTAAATTACTTTAAGAATATAGCAATGTTAGTCAAGTTTTAAGACTAAAGAATCAATTCTATTTATTCCAAAAGATTGAGATAGTAATTTGCAAGGCAAAGCAAGAATACCAAGCAATAAAAATCATTTTGCAAAATTATTTTCCATAATATCCACTCATACAAAGTTCATCAATAAATTATCTTTTAAAGGTTACTAAAGATTTAAAAAAAAATAAGTCAATAGAGTAACTTAATTTAGATAAGTAAAGCATAGATAATTATTGATAATTTAATGGTATAAGTAAGTTGATTTTAGTATTTCAATAATATTTTCTTCCTCTATTTTTCATAGCAAATGCTAGAAAATTAGTATTCTTGGGTCTCTCCTCCTTTTTCTTTCAAATTGTCCATTTTTAAGCTTAACATTTTTCTCTCCCTTTGTTTTACATGTTGAGATATTTTTAGTCAAATAGCCTTTTAAGAGCAAAATTTTTACCTTCTCTCCCTATGTTTTATAGTCGATGCGATAAGTTGAGTTGTTTTGAAATTTTTTTTTTAAGTTATCAATAAAGTACATTTTAAAATAAACATGATATGTATATAAGTAAAAGTAATAAATGATCAAATAAAATTGATGTTGAACATAAGAATTTGATATTCATTGATTTCAAAAAGGATGTTTACAAAATGATGTCTACAAGGATAACAAATATCAAGATGATCAAAATGTAAGATACCTATAACTAACAAGAATGGATTGCTAGGGAATGCTAAAGTTCTAAAAAAAAAGTCCTAGCATCCTAAGTAAGAGTAGGTCGGTATAGTTTTTAGAAGAAAGTCTAGGTTGACTAGATGAAGAGGATGATCTAGTATCTTCAAATAGCTGATCTCAGACATGCACATATTTCCTCACTAAAGTGATAGCCTAAATAAATCACATTGACTCCTTTTTGACCAATAATTATGTCTCTATCAAATCTCATCTTACCTATTATGCCTGTGAATTATACCTCTAAATCTTTGCATAAATAGAAAGAATGATTTTGGTGAAAATCGATAAATGCATTCTTATCCAATATACCAAATAATCGATTTGAGCTCTCTAGATGATCGATCTATAATGGTAAAGTTTGTTTTATCTATACTATTGGATCCTCAATCCTAACATCTATTATAGCGTGAGTGCTGGTATGAAATGTGGAATCTTCTGGAGAATATGATGCACAACCAATATGAAGAAAATTCTACTAATCATAGCAGTCGCATTTTTATATTTAGCTGACTGGCATTGATACTCTCAATACTCTTGACATTATCTTAAACCAACATAAATTTCAAATATGTCACTACTTAAGGCAATTTGAGGTGCTCCTAGCATGCATCTAATATTATCAACATTTATCTCAATCTGTATGCCTTTTATTTTGAAAACTAGACTTTCAACTCTCACTTTTATGCAACCATAAAATTCTCTCACTAATTTAGGATAGGTGAGCAATCCAAGGAGCAAATAAATTTTTAGCCCATCAATAGATATCCTTAGTGTCTAAGCTAATCTTATATCATCTAACACAATATGGATACTTCAAACTTTATGTTTCCAAAAAATTCTTGAATTGAGTTCGAATAGATCAAAAGAACATAGAATTTTTTAGTCCAATTTCTTAATTTTTTATACAATTAAAATTTTTTCTTGCTCTAGAAACTCAGAGATTATTTTGATGCTAGGTCCTTCTTTCTTGCACCGAAAAATGATTTGAAAAAATCCTAAATTTTTAAATTTCTACATGAAACTTTCTCTCCCTTTATGCCAATTAATTTCAATATGCCATTGAAGAACAAGAACCATAAGAATAGGGTAGAAATGGAGAGGAAAGATTTAATTTTGATGGAAGAGGGGTTTAAAAGGGTTTATGTCTCAAGAAACATGAAAATATAATGATATTTGAATTAGAATTTATAAATCAATTTGGGTGATCAAAAATTAATCAATTAGGGATATAATAATCAATCAATTCAAATGAGATCAACTCAAGGGGATACTAGATAATAGCTCTACGAATTTTGATTCAACTAAGAAATTTTGTAAATCCTTAAGGGTCAAGCTAAGATGCCATGCAAATCAACAACATCAAGCATACAATCTTTTATGATTAATATCTTATCTTGATGTTCTTAGTTTGTGCAATTTTTTTTTATAAATTTTGAGAATTAGATGTCTTATGAAAATGTCAAAATTTAATTTGTAATATTTGCACCCAAATAGTTTTATGTGCCATCAAACTCATTTTAATTTAAGTTTCATAGGTGATAGCATGTTACAAGAAGTTGAGAACATGCATAAATTAGAATAAAACTTATATATGCTTATAACAATCAATATGATACTAGAATTAAGAGAAAAAATTTATCAATCTATTCAAACAAGCAATGAGAAATCATCACAATATCATGCATATATAGGAAGCATCAAAATCAATTATTCAGACAAAATAATATCAGAAATTAGTGATGGTATGACGTGAGAAAAGTTTAGATTTTACTATATATCATCATCCATCCAATTTTATTTTCAAGACATCCATCCATAATTTTTTTTTATTTTATTGGATCCTTGGTGTACCTACAAAATCATTTTCTAAGCTTTGGTACCCAAGCCATCTTGGGTCCCTGGAGATTAGTGCATATGGTTCTTTTTGGAACCCAAATTTACTTTATCAAAGTATGACCATTTTTCTTGATATTACATTCTGAAAGTTTGTGGCCTAGTTTGTTATATTTAAAATAATTAATAAAATAAATTTTAGATGAAGTTTTTTCAAACATATTCTTAATAAATTTTTATTTTCTTAAGGGACTAAAACCAATTTCAATTTTGTGGAAAATAGATTTTTGACTTTTCAACATTGATTGAAGCTTTTCATAACTAAATGTGAACTTTTCAGCAATTAGCTTCAATGTTTCAATCTCTTTTCTAAGTTTGTCATTTTCAGCCATTAGAGGTTTTTAAGATTTTAAAAGAATTTTTTTTTCTTCATCTAACATTTTTTTTTTTTCAAAAGGTCATCTTTTTCCATCAAAATATTATTCTTTTCTTTAGATAAAGATAAGTTTAAATTTTCGAGCTCCTTATTCAACTTAATATGTTCTTCAACCAAAGATTTTTTAGATTTGAGATACATTTCTTTATCTTTAGCCAAAATATTCTTTTCTCTTAAAATATCTTTTTTTCTAATAAGAATTTATTCTTTTCATCAACTAAAAGAAGATTGGACTTTTTGAGCTCCTTGTTTTTCAATCTTAATTTTTTAAATTCATCCATTAGGTCCTTAAAGGCTTCATATAATTCATCAAATGTAAAGTTAGAAGAATGTTCAAGATTTACCTTATTTTCATTAGCCATGAGGCAAAGAATGGCGATGCCTTCTTCCTCTTTCTGATTTTTCTCTTCTTTGCCTTGCTCTTCCTTAATCAAAGCATTCTTTCTTTTGTGTTTCTTTTTCTTCCTCTTCTTCTTTTCATCCTCATGAGCCATAAGGCATAGGTTGGGTTGAGCTTCATTCTCTTCATGGGAGTTTGATATTTTTTTTTTAATTTTATCTTCCATAAGTCATTTCCAATTTCTCCAAAACTTTTTTTATTAAAATACAAGAAGAAATTAGACTAAACTCATTTATATCTAATGAATAATAAAGTATATTTAAAGCCTTAGCATTTAGTTGAATTATTTTTTCATCGTCAATCAATGCATTAAATGTGTGTGGGCCACTGATTACAATCTTCCATAGATTATAATCATGTGTTTGTATGAAGATTTTCATTCTAGCTTTTCAATATATATAATTTAAACCATTTAATAGTAGAGATCTATCTATAGAATATTCTTCATTAAATAAAAATTTTATTTGGTCTGCCATGATCTTTAACTCAAGACCACTAGATCAACAAATAATATTAGAGCATCTGCTTTGATACCACTTATTGTCCAAAAATATAGCAACCCAAGAGGAGAGGTGAATTGGGTTGTTTAAAAAAAATTAAGGTAAATCAAACTTTGAGCAAGTATGTGCTTCCATTTAAGCTAAGTTGTATATTTGAGATGTATATAATGCAAGCAACAGTGGAATCAAGATATAATTAGGGCTATGCAATAATTAAATCAAGCTAAGTAAAAGTTAATAGCATGCAAGATAAAAGAGAAAAGGTACAACATAAACACTAAAGAATTTATAGTGGTTCAGTGCATCCTCACACCTACATCCACTTTTTAAGAGCTCCTTAGAAATTTTATTATAATCTCTTGACTATAGTGTGTTTGTTTTAAATCAAAATTATAAATAAATTTAGTTAGTTTTCTAGGATCATCAACCACAACCTTACATCGATAGTTTTTCAGGCTCACTATTAACCCAGTTGATTTTTTGAATCACTAACTAAAACCTAACAGCATGTTAATTATTGGCTTTGACAAGCCTTCACCTCAAGTTTCTTTTGTCCAAAGAAACTTGTAAAAAAAACAAGAATATAAGTATGAAATTTTAGAACAAAGTAAAAATATAAAAGATAAACTCTTTGAATTCTGAAGTAGAAGATGTAGGATTTCTCTTTGAGGCTTGACTTCTCTTCAAATAATGCTCGAGAGGATGTGAAAAATATTGGAGTAGATTGCACTTGAAAGCTTGCTGAAATCCATGCATAATTTTTTTTTTTAATGGTATTCAATGATCCTCACATAAACTGATATATTTCTCTTTTTGATCCTCTTCTCTTTGCTTATCATTAAGTTTGGAAGCTTATATATTCTTTTTAGAAGCTAAACTAGTTATTTCTAGCTATTAGGAAGCAAAAACTAACCGTTAGAAATAATTCTGCATGCTTCTGAAATTTTGCAGTACTAGTCGTTGGAGCTCGAGTCGACTCGTTGGCCTTTTAGAGTTGACTTGACTATTCTGTGAGCCTGACCTTGAACTTTGTCCTAAAAATCCTATTTTTTGTATTTTTTTGAGACCTCGACTCAAGAAACTTGAGTCGACTTGATCCTCTACTCGATCTGATATTTTTTTTTTATTTCGCAAAAAAATATTTTTTTGCCACTATTCACTCTCACGCTCAACCATTAGTCGACTTGAGAGTGAACCAACTAAAATTTTTGCGTGCCAAACTTTTTTTCTTTCCATTTCAACTTAAGTCGACTAGGAAAAATCTCGAGTTAACTTGGATGACAGCCAACTAAAAAATTTTGTATTTTTTTTTGAGGAATTTTTTATCTTCAACTTTTGAGGGCTTCTTCTATCTTGATTTTTATAATCTTTTCCACCATTAATGCTTTCAAAAACTTCTTATTTAAGCTCTATTTGACCATTAATCATTATTCTTTTGAAAGAATTCTTTTATAAATAATTTTTTTTTATTTTAAACATCTAAAAAATCCTACATTCACTTATAAATATATGGTTAGTATCATAATCACTTAATATTTTATAATCATCAAAATCAATCATAGAGTTAACAAGATCAGATGCTACCAGTGTGATGAGTTGGAGCATCGAGTCAAAGATTATTAGCAGCTTAGAGATCACATGAAGGCTATTGCAGCGGCAGTCCAAGATAGTGATATTGATTAGACTGATGATGTGCTTATGGCCTCAAATGAAGTATCTACTTCTTTCTAGTGGTGGATTTTAGATTTGATATATTTGCATCATGTTTGTTGTAAAGAGAAAAAAATTGACTTCCTAGAGAGCAGTGAGGGTACTGTTCATTTTTCAGATGGATCGAGCTATACGATCAAGGATATTAGGATCATCAACTTGTAGACACATGATGGAGTAGTGAGAAAATTAGGTGAGGTTTGATACATATTTAATTTCAAAAGAAATCTTATTTTACTGAGCAGACTAAATTCAAGCAGCTATAGATAGAGAGTTGATGATAGAATCTTGAAGGTTATACATGGTAGTAGGATTGTTATGAAGGAAAAAAAGTATGGAGGACACTATCTTTTAGTAGAGAGCTTAGTGCGATATGGAACTTTAGGTACCAGTGGAAGCTCAGCACGAGGTCGAGCTCCAGGTGGATTAGGCATAAGATGGGAGACCTACAAGAATGATAAGCAATGTCATAGAGTAAAGTTTCTATTACCGTAGGAGGCTATCCTGAGCAGGTCTCAGGTTAGGTAGGTCATAATATATGATAGAGATGGGATCGAGCAATCTGGCTCGACTCCCATGTTTGCCTTGAAGAAAAAATCTAGGATTACATGCTTCTATTTTGGAATATTTTTAAAATTAATGAAAGCAAAAGACCTTGATTAATCATATTAATCTACTAAAGCATATAAAAAACTCCTCAATCTAGGATCTTATGACATGGTATATACATGTATTAGATCTGAAAATTAAATAACAAGCAAAAGTATTGATTATATCAACACTTAATCCAGATCTAATCTAGATAACTATAGAGATCAGATCTCTATATCTTATCGTGGGTCGAGAACTCTGCTTATTATTTTTGAGGTTGAGATTGTCACTTCAAGCTGCACAAAACATCCAACCTCTATGGATTATCCATATGAGACTTCGACACATATCAGAAATCTAGTGATCAAAAATCCATGCAGCGTGATAGCACCTTGCAGATCCCTCCTCGATGGTTGATCTTTGATCTTCTTCTTCTAATTTCTTGGACCTTCCAAGAAATGAAGATTTAGAGGAAGACTTGAGATAGGTCTTCTTCCTCACTAATCTCTCAAAAGCATATGGAAGAAGAAGATAAGAAACCCTAGAGAAGAAACCCTTTCTCTTCTTTCTTTTCTCTCACCAGGACACGCTAGAGTTGTATCCTAAAAAAACTCCATGCCCTACAAGAGTTTGCGCCCAATATTCCCACACCCAAGACGTTATCCCATGCTGAAAAACTCTGAAGAAGGGGTGGGTGCATGAGGGGGCTGGCGCAAGAGATGAGTTGGCGCAAAGGAGAGAGTCCCCGTCAAACTGGGCTCTCACGTTTTCATTGATTAAACCAAATTTTAAGTCCAATTAAATTAGGACTGGTGCAACCTAATTAAGGATGATTCTAATCCAACTAAAAATCTATTTAAATCAAATTAAATTATATTTAATTATAATTTAAATTCTAATCAAATTATAAATTAGGTACACATAAGTTCTAACTGAATAGAAAATTGATCTTTCTTGTAATTGGCTTATCGCATAAATCAATTAGATTTGACCTAATCAAGTCCAAACCAAATTTAATTAAATCTTATTCGATTAAACTTGATCTCAGTCCTAATGCTCTATCAAATTAAGCCAATTAGCAATCTGATTGCTAATTAATCCTCTTGTAATACTTGCACTAGATCAAACATCAATCATATTGACTATTTGATCCTAGAATGATTCAAAATCATTGATCAAAATCTCTAATGTATTTGGCCTCATAGATTCAAACATAAGTCGGTAGCATAGGAATAAATTTTTATACCAAGCGAAGTGATCATCTAGTAATGATATCCGACGATTGGATAGGTCGAATGTATATAAAGAAACATTCTAGAACCTATGTGAATATGGTTGCCGTATAATTTATCTCTTTGACCTCTAAGTTTAGGATCATTTAGGATTAAACTATCAATCCTAAAATAGTACATCCATAATGTATTCCAAAGCAATCAGTCCTATGACTCCTTATAAAGATTATTCTAGTCAAGATTTTGCTAAATTGAAAACATAATTATACATAACTCCTGAAATTAGAAGTGGTCAATCTTATCTTGACTCACTCACTGACTTCACAAGTATTTGACTATATATAGAAATCTGTCATCATCAAATTAAAAATTTAGGTAGTCTAGCACCAAAGTATAGTGAGTTGCTTGTAAGTCGTCATGATGATCTTAAGTCCAAGGGATACTTACCCATATTCCATCGAAGTAATTCTTGATAGCATGCAGAATACTCTAGAGTTGGTCATGTTTAGTGACGATGTATCCATACATCTCACCTGCATATCATACCAGTATCTTCATACTTCTTGATTAAGAGGACAACCAACCCATATGGCACACAACGACCTACACTTGATAAACATTGTTGTTCTAGGTAACAACATATCATTTGATCGTGAACTAATTTAAAGACTAAATAATAAATTCTCTCATTATCGAATCTAAATAGTTCTAAGAACTTCATCATAATACAGAAGTTCAAAAGAAGATGTACACTGGTGATGAAAAAGCTAGAATAAATATTTTATTCATAATAAATTATTTACATTTACAAGCTTAACTTAACCATCAATAGTTGATGATTGGCTTTGGAATATATTTTTCAACAACTCCCACTTATCCTAAAGCCCCTCAGTATAGTATCTTATATCCATCTTCGATTTATGGTTGTCAAACTTCTTTATCACCAGGGCTTTAGTGAATAGATCCGTCAAATCTTCTTTTTATCAATCTTTTAAAAGTTGACATCACCTCGATCCACAATCTCTTAGATAAGATGGTAGCAGCACAGAATATGCTTCCTTCGCTAATGTGCTTTTGATTTCTTCATCTGAGCAAAGACTCCAATGCTATCACAGTAGAGCAGGACTGGACCATCAAGAAAGGATACCACTTCGAGCTCGATGATGAATTTTTTCAGCCACATAGCTTTCTTCATAGCATCGGATGTCGTGATGTACTCCACCTTACAAACTGTCCACCACATTATGCTACTTGAAATTTTTCTAGTAGATAGCTCCACCATTAAGTGTAAACATATAACCTGACATATTTTTGCTTTCATCATGGTCAGATTAAAAATTGGAGTTTGTAAACTCCATAAGTTTTAAATCTGACTCACCATAAATCAGCTACTAGTCCTTAGTATTTTTTAAATACTTAAGAATAGTTTTTATAATCTTCCAGTAGTTCTTTCCTGGATCAGATTGGTATTTACTCACTACTCCTAGTGAGTATGCCACATCTGATCTCGTATATATCATGGCATACATGATAGATCCCACTATCAAAATATATAGGATTCTACTTATACGCTCTCTTTCTTTTTAGGAGTTGTCGAACAATCCTTTTTAGAGAGAAAAATTTTTTGCCCGATTGAAAGATAGTCCTTTTTGGAATTCTCCATGCTGAATCATTTAGCATAGTTTCTATGTACGTGGACTGGGATAATCCAAGCATCCTCTTAGATCTATTTCTATAGATCTTCATCCCTAAGATGTAAGATGCTTCTCTCAAGTCCTTCATAGAGAACTCAGATGATAGCTATATTTTTATTTTCTATAATGTAGGGATGTTATTTCTAATTAAGAGAATGTCATCCACGTACAATACAAAAAATACCACAACTGAGTCATTTGCACACTTATATATGTAGGGCTCTTCTTTATTCTTAACGAAGCCATACATTTTGATCATCTTATCAAAATACATGTTCCAACTCCAAAATGCCTGCTTCAATCCATAAATGGATCTCTGAAGCTTGCACACCTTGGACTCGTCTATGAAAGTAAATCCTTTAGGTTGTATCATATATACCTTCTCTTCTAGCTCTCCATTTAGAAAAACTATCTTCACATCCATTTGCCAGATTTCATACTCCAAATGGGTAGCTATTGCAAGCATAATCCAAATAGATTTGAGCATTATCCTAAGAGAAAATATCTCATCATAGTCAATACTATAATGTTGACGATATCTCTTGACAATCAAATGGACTTTATAAGTCTCCACCTTCCCATCTGCACTCCTTTTTCTTTTGAAAATTCACTTACATCCAATGGGTTTAACCCCTTCAGGTGGGTTAACTAATATCCATACATCATTGACCTTCATAGACTCTATTTTGAACTTCATGACTTTAAGCTATTTTTTATAATCGAATCTCTACATTGCATCCATGTAGGTGATCAGATCCTTATCGTTCTCATTGAGTTTGATAGGATCACTATCTCAGACTAAAAAATTATAGTATCTATCCGACTGATGCGATACTCTACCGAATCGCCTTAAGGGTGCAGGTACATTAGGCTCCAAATTTGATCTAATCAAATCTAGTTCAAGTTTAGCTAATTGTATTGATTTTTTCATCTATCAAACTTTCTCAAGTTCAATCTTAGAGGCAATAGTTCCTTCATCAAAAAATTTTTTTTCTAAAAATATTATCTTATTGCTAACGAATATCTTTCGTTCTTTAGTATGGTAGAAGTAGTAACCCCTAGTTTTCTTGGGGTATCCTAGAAACATGCACTTATCAGATCGGGGTCCAAGTTTATCTGTATGCAAATGTTTGACATAGGCCGGACAACCCCAATTCGAAGGTGAGAGTGTAGGGCTACATTTAGTCTATATCTCATATGGAATCTTTGCAATAGATTTACTCGAAACATTATTCAATATAAAATAGGCAATCTTAAGAGCATAACCCTAATATAAAATATGTATATAAGGACACATTTTAATAGGCTATCATGAGCAGATCTCAGGTCAGATAGATCACAATATATGATGGAGATGGGATCGAGTAACCTGGCTCGACTCCCATGTTTGCTAATGCATGAGCAACCAGGTATATGCCCTAGGGCATGGGAGCGACATCATCTAAAAGCTCTCAGAGTTAGGTGAAATTTGAATATAAAGTTGAGATGGAGATTATTGAAAAAAGTATCTTAAATTTGATCCATAGTGAGCCCATGATGGAGTAAACCCACAGCCGCAAGGTCTAGAAGAAGAACCCATGTGAAGAGGCTTGCAAGTGTGCACACCTATAGCAGGACGTGGCCCAAGTGCAAGCATGGCCCATGTGCCCTCGGGCGGCCCAGGAGGCCATGTGGTCCATAGAGGGGGCACGGCATAGGGAGGAGATGCATGGTCCATGCATGCCCTGGCATGGTCCATGCATGAGTGGACCTCTTAGTGGTCTACCATGTTTTCATGCGCTCTATAGGGGGTTTTGGCACTATTTTTCATGTGGATAATCAAAGATTTGTTTGGGTCCTATTACAAGATCTAAACCTATTAAGACATGGTTTGAACTCAATATAAGGCCTTTAAAAGGCCCTTATGGCCTGTATAGTAGGTACAGCTGGTAGAGCATCAGAGGCGCAATAGAGCACCAACAGTGTGGGTCAATAGACTAGTAGTAGCAGTTGAGGCAGTAGCCAAAGCTTCGGTGGAGTGCTCAAGGGGTCTTCTTATGAGAGAGAGCTTTGTGATGAGGTTATTTTGTGCTTCTTGTTAAGAGAAAGATTGATATATGAGAGTTGAGAGGGTGTGATTGAAGGGAAATCCTGATTTCCCGGTCCAGGTTCGTCCAGATCTGATTAGATCAAGAGATATATTTCAAAAATTTTCTCTTGACCTTAATCAGATCTTGATATGTTTCAGATCTGATTCTTATTATTTTAATAAATAAAATAAAATAAGATAAATTAAATCAAATTCAATTTACCTGATTTGGGTAATCCTATTACCCTGTAGATGATCCTGATTGCAGCGGAAGGTTCTGGATCTTAGCCACGCAAGCGCCTGGCCTCTACCGGTATCCACTTGGGTTGGATCTGGAGAACCTCTTCTTCTCTATCACACCTCCAAAAATTAGATCTGGATCTGATCTGGAGGATCTTCAAAACTCTTTTGAAGATCTGCAGTCGTCCTTTTGCAGCAGCGCAGCCTTCTTGCTTTTGATCGCCTTTCCTTGATCTGAATCGCACCAAACTAAATCCAAAACCCTTTTGGACGTGGAGAGCAAGGGGAGAAGAGACTATGGCGTGGAGAAGGAGGGGAGAGGCAGCCTTGGGGCGTGGGAAATCTCATTCAATAAGACTTAGGATTAGGGTTGGGCGCAGGGTCTTATTTATAGACCTCTTGTGATCCAACTCCTCTTCCTCTCAACCAATCACAACCCTTTGTGAAATCAGATCTAAATCTGATTGGTTGGAATAGAGACCCCTGGATTCCTCCTTAGAGGGCACCTAAGACCAGTCAAACTGGATTCTTAGTAGGACTCTGATTGGAATCCAAAAGGGAGGTGGAGTCCTTGTCCAACAAGGACTCCTAGGCGCCTCCTACTTGGGCTCACGCCACCCTTGGCGTGCGCCCTTCTCCTTGCCAGGTTCTGGCAGGGGGACAATCCCCCACCAGCTCTCCAATAGGTGCATGACATGTGGTCAAAAGTCAAAGGGTCAATGGTCAATGTTTGACCAGTCAAAGGAAGACTTTTGACCAAAGTCAAAGAACAAGAAATGGCAGGTAACCAAAAATGGCAGGTAATGTCTTACAAATAAGACAACCTATTCTGACTTGGACAACCTCCAGTCAGACCATATGAAGGCCTCTGATTGAGCACAAACTCCTTTGGCTCAGTCAGGATAACTTATTTATGATAGTAAAAGAAGAACGTTAGGTTCAATCGAGTGCTAGCACGATTTCCTTGAACCTAATTGAATCTCATTCAGATCAATTGAACTAGATGAGTTCAATTGATGATCACCAGATTCAAACCCTTGTTTGTGTGACCCAGTTAGGTTCAGTTCTGTATGGTAATGGGATATGTCATGATCTCTATCATAGACATCATCGAAACACCTTTCGATGGATCAGAACTCTTCTGATTCGAACAGCTAGAATGATCGATCATCTAAATCATTCTAATTGCTCCCAAAATCCACCAGTGACACCTAGCAGTATATGGTGGCAATCCATCAGAGCTGAATGCAAACCTCTTGGTGCAGCTACCTGTGTGATTCAGTTCTTCTATCTTGAGCCCCGATCAGATTAGGGTTAAGGTGAACTCGTCAAACCCTAGTCTCTGTCATATGATGTAATCATTCGATTCGAGTCCAATGTGAAAATCTAAATAGAAACTCTTTCTATTATTTCACTCTACCATGGCCATGGATTTCTGGACTTGAATTCTCATGATCATCATAGGGCTACTCCTCTACCACCGAGGTAGATAGATCCCATCTTGATGCAATCCAGTTCCTACAATGAACATGTCACAGCCAACATACACCTCAGGGTTCCATATGGCTAGGAGACCGAGTAATGGTGTAGTCAAACTATAACACCCTCAAGGTGAACTGTCGATGCATCTCAGGTCAAAGAACCAGACACACTACTGCAGCATCGAGTCAGTCATTGACGAGAAGGTAGACTCCCTAATGACTACTCGAGGTGGTCACGCTCAGTGCCCTCATTCTCTAACGAGTACCTGTACTCTCGTTCTGGTGTCTCCACACCGTAGACTCAAGACTCATCTACTAAAGAGAAGCGATCGTACACCAACCTTCCGGATCAATCACCATCCTCGTGATGATCCTATGGTCGGGAGCTGTTTATGAGTTAATAATGATTATTCATGTCTTAAATTTTCAACTCTTGAAAATATGAATTATCATTACCATTAACTCAAAGGATGTATCACAGACACTAAATACACATGTGTGATAGAAAATAACCCATTTCATTAATTATAGTCAAAATTACAATTTTGCCCCTAGAAGTGTATTACAAGTGTCAGCCAATTCTGGCTTCTAGGGCACATATATCTAACAGTGATATCCTTTTATAATTTTCTCTTTTTCATAATGAAGCTTGTATGTCCCATTGAGGTAAGTCTTAGGTTGATCCATGTATTTGATTGTGTCTTTTGTATATCTTTTTTTTTCTTTCTGTTGCAGTATCAACATCATTATTGGTATTGCGATCTTAGTCCGGAGGATCCATATTCTACATGAGAGATCTTTTCAATAAGTGATATTAGAGCAAGTGGTATCACAATAATTGGTACCAAAGCAAGTAGTATCATAACAATTGGTATCAAAGTCAAGTTATCAGAGCACTAAATTTTTTGGATTGCAATGGTGTTGATCGAGATTGAAGAAGATAGAGAAGATAGGCTCAATCAAGATAGAGATCAATCGGTATGGAAAGAGTAATTTCTTTCTATGGCAAGCAAGGATGAAGGATGTGCTTATCCAACAAGGGTTGATTGATACCCTTTTAAGTGAGAAAAAATCGACTATCATGGAGATGAAGGATTGGAGGTAGCTTTAGATACAGGTAGTGAGCACGATTTGCCTATACTTAATGGATGATGTGGTGATCCATGTGCTTAGTGAGACTTCTTTGATGATGATATGATCAAAACTCGAGAAGATGTACATGGAGAAGTTACTCACCAGCACTCTCTTTCTCTAGAAGTAGTTCTACCAGCTATGGATAAGTGGGGGATAGAGCATGCAAAATAATCTCAGCAACTTTTAGAAGATCCTCATTGATCTTCTCAGTGTTGGTGAAAAGATTGAGAAGAATATTAGGGCATTGGTCTTGCTTTCATCGCTTTCTTCTTCTTTTGAGTTTTTAGTAACTGCTCTTCTTATGAGAAAGAGCACCATCAAGATGGATGAGGTTACTTCTGTAGTTCTCTAGAATGAGGTTCTCAGATGAGAGAACCGAGCCTCGAGTTCAAGTGGCAACTCGATTTTGGCGATGATTGGAGGTGGTGATGGCAGAAGATGAAGCAGTAGAGGATCGCAAGATGGGTGATCTAAGTCCAAGCGACTTCGACAAGATCAGAATCTATCAATGTGATAAGTTAGGGCATCGAATAAGAGATTATCTACAGCTTAGAGATCGGACAAAGGCTACTATGTTGATGGTCTAAGGTAGTGATACTATGAGATCAATGATGTACTTATGGTCTCAGATGAGGTATTTACTTCTTTTTAGTAGTGAATTTTAGATTCAATATGTTTGCATAATGTTTGTTGCAGAGAAGAGCTGTTTGACTTTCTAAAGAGCAGTAAGGGCACTATTCGTATGTCGGATGAATCGAGCTTTGTGATCAAGAGCATTGGGACCGTCAGCTTATAGATACATGATAGAGCAGTAAGAAAATTGGATGAGATCTGATACCTACCTTATTTCAGGAGGATTCTTATTTCATCGAGTAGATTGGATTCAAGCAGCTATAGATGGAGAGTTAATAATGAAATCCTGAAGGTTATACATGGTAGTAAGATTGTTATGAAAAAAGGTATAGAGGATACTACCACTTAGTAGGGAGCTCAGGATGAGGTGGAGCTTCAGGTGCTAGTGGAAGCTCAACATGAGGTAGAGCTCTAGGTGCAAGTGGATTGGGCACAAGATGGAAAACTCAAAAAAATGATAGGTGACTCATAGAGTGAAGTTCTTATTGCTGTAGGAGGATATCCCGAGCAGGTCTCAGGTCAAGTAGGTAAGTATATGACGAAGATGGGATCGATTGACTTGGCTTGACTCTCATGTTTGTTTATTCATGAGTAGTTAGATATATGCCCCAGGATATGAGGGCAAGATCATTCAAAAGCTCACAGAGTTAGGTGGAGGTCGAATGTCAAGTCGAGATGGAGATTTTTAGAAAAAGTACCTTGGCTTCAACTCATAGTGAGCCCATGATGGAGAAACCCATAGCAGCAAGGCCCAAGAAGGAGAGCCCACATGAAGAGGCTCGCAAGCATGCACAACCTGCAGTAGGATATGGCCCAAGCGTAGGCATGGCCCAAGCACCCACGTGTGGACCCAAGAGGCCATGTGGGCCACCGCGATCCACAAAGGTGGTACAGTCTAGGGAGGAGATGCACGGACCACATGCATCCTGGTGCAGTCCACGTGCGGTCCACATGCCCATGAGAGGATTCATGTGATCCATGAATAAGGAGTAGACTACTTAGTGGTCTACCATGTTTTCACATGGTCTATAGGGGTTTTGGCACTACTTTTCATGTGGGTGCATGATCAAACGACTGTAGGAGCATGCGAGAATGATCGGACGGCTAAAGATTTGTTTGGACCTTGTTAGGAGATCTAAACCTACTAAGATATGATTTGGATTCAGTTTAAGGCCTTAAAATGGCCCTGATGGCCTATGGAGCAAGTGTAGCTGGTAGAGCATTAGAGGCACAATAGAGCACCAATAATATGGGTCGGCAAAGTAGCAGTAGTAGTCAAGGCAGTGGCCAGAGCTTCGGTGGAGTGCTCAGGAGGTCTCCTTATGAGAGAGAGCTTTATGAGGGGGTTATTTTGTGCTTCTTATTAAGAAAGAGGGATTGATGTATGAAAGTTGAGAGGATATGATCTCCTCTTATAATTTTCTCTTTTCTTATAGTGAAGCTTGCATGCCTCATGAAGGTAAGCTTTAGGCTATCCATGTATTTGATTGTGTCTTTTGTGTATCTCTTTTCTTCTTTCTATTATGGTTTAAACATCATCACTGATATTGCAATGTTGGTTGGGGGGATCCATATTCGGTACAAGGTATCTTCTTAATAAGATCAGAGCAAGTGGTATTACAATAGCTACCTTGGGATATGCCGACCTCAATAGATAGATATTCATCAAACATCTACAAAAGCCAAGTATTGAAGAAGAATCAACTATCCTATAGGTCAGACACAAGCCGAGTTGGATGGATCCTCTCATCAACTATCTCCTTGACGATAAGTTACTAGCCAATCTTGTCAAGGCTTGGAAGATTAAACGCCAAGCCTCTTGGTATGTCTACCTAGGAGAGAGAGTTTGCAAGAAGTCATTCTCGCTACCCTCAGTTTTGTGCCTATGGCCAGTCGAGGTGAATTATGCACTTTGAGAGGTCCATGAAGTGATTTGCGATAATCACATGGGGGACAGGTCGTTGGCATATAAGATGATTGGCAAGGATATTATTGGCCGACCTTGCAAGAAAGATGCGGTCGACCTCATCAAAAAATATGAATAATATCAAAAATATGCCAATATCCAAAAGAGACTGGCAATTGAGCTTGCACCAATTATTGCTCCATGCCTTCTGCCACATGAAGAATTGACATCCTCAAACCATTGCACAGGCAACTGGTCAAAGAAAATTCTAGATCATCATAATCGACTATTTTATCAAGTAGGTCGAAGCCGAGCCCTTAGCATAGACTATGAAGAAAAAGGTTTAGAACTTTATCTAGAAGTCCATCATATGCCTGTTCGGACTACCATGAACCATCATTATCGGCAATGGGTGATAATTCGATAATCCTAACTTCGGAGAGTTTTGCTCGGAGCTTCACATCAACTACAGGCTCACTTTAGTTGACCACTGCAATCTAATGGAGAAGTCGAGGCGACTAATCACATGATCTTATAAGATTTAAAGTTAAGGCTGGATCAAGCCAAAGAACTTTAGACCTAGGAAATCTATGGCCTACTGGACGACACCTCATATGCCTACCAGAAAAATATCTTTTTACCTTGCCTTTGGTGCTAAAGCTATTATTCCCATCAAGATTGGGATGCCAACGAATAGGGTGGAGCACTACAACAAGCAAAAGAATCCAAGTTGACTCCGAAGGAGCTTAGACTTGCTAGAAGAAGCAAGAAAACAAGCTCAGATCAAGATAGCTTCTTACCAATAATAGATAGCTCACTAAGTCAAATCGAAGATATTCCAACCAAGTGACCTTATTCTCTATCGAGCTGAGGTGTCTAAACATACAAAACAAAGAAAACTAGCCATGAACTAGGACCCTAAAAAATCGCTGAAGTCATCAGACTTGGGGCTTATAAAACTGAAGGCCTTTATGGCACCCCATTCCTCATATGTGGAATGCTGAGAACCTAAAAATGTACTATCAGTAAGTTGTATATTCATTTCTAAATCAATAAAATTTTTCAATTTCTATACAAAATTTTTGTTAAAGCAACTAAGTAAAAGTTGATTAAAATCGGCCGTAGCTGACCATAATAAAAGCATCAAAAGCAATCGAGGACATCCAAAGCATAAACTTGAGGCAATCAAGCCAAGCCTCAGTCCTTGGGGAAAGATGGTTGAATAAAAACTAATCCAAGATATCCAAGCCTTAATTTGGGCCCTGATGACTAGGTCGAAAGGCATCGACCTCATAGAGATATCTCGACTATGGCTAAGACCTCTAAATAAATGATCGATAAAGTATTGATCACAGGAAGATATCCTAAACCAAGTTAGAAACTCCAAAAAGTCCTTTGTCAGAATCTTTCCGACCACACCATGCTAGATCAGATGTAGATGATGCTATTGACTTGGTGAAATTCATCACCAAAAATCAACTTCTAAATAAATCAACTTCTAGATTGGATGTAGAGCATGCTAAGACCTCTAAATGAATGATCGATAAAGTACCGATTATAGGAAGATATCCCAAACCAAGTTAGGAACTCCAAAAAGTCCTTTCTCAGAATCTTTCCAACCACTCCATGCTAGATTGGATGTAGACGATGCTATTGACTTGGTGAAATTCATTACCAAAAATAAACTTTGAATCGACTTCAAATGATGCGACTTTGGAAGCGTGTCCGAGCTAATGATCCCCACTTCAAGTCCAGCTCGATCGACTGATCAAGTTAGCAAAATTGTGGTTGAATAGCTTCACGACTAGATTAGGCAAACACATCAGAATATAATGAAGAAAAGTTCATTTTATTACTTGGAGAAATTCATTACATGAAATAAAGGAAAACAAAAAATATAAGGATTAGGCAACATCCTTAGGTGCCGGCTCAGCAGCATTGTCAGCAGTAGGGCTTGACAATGATCTTGATAGTAGGCTTAGATATTGGAGCCTCGATAGCTAGGGCAGGTGACACGGTCGGATCCTCCTTAGCCTCATTATCACTGTCTTTCAATTGGAGGTGATTATCATCAGCTCCTGGGATTAGCTGAGTGACTCATGCCTTGCAAGCCTCGAACCCATACTCGTACTCCATTAAGGAGCCTTCAGCGACCTTAGCCTCAAAAACTGAGGAGGCTTTGAACTCCTCCATGATCTTGAGCTTCGCCTCGATGACTGCCTTTTACTTCTCTACTTCAGCTCGAGCCTCGATCAACTTTTCTTTTTCTTTGACTGCCTTGATCACTGCCTCGCCAAGCCTAGCCAAATCTTTCACTATTGCATCTCAGCAGCCCCATGCTCTATAGCAACGAAGCCTTCCAGGGCTATGATTCTCTCCCAAGATGCCATAAGCTCAGACCTAGCTTGGGAGGCCTTGTCCTCAGTGGCCTTTGCTTAAGCCTCGAAAGCTTGAAGTTTCTCCTCAAGTGAGAGCTTCACTTGGTTGAACCTGATGTGGCCCTCATTCAGGACAATAATGTCATGCACCAACTGCATCAAAAAGGAGACAAAGTCAGAGACTTTGATTGAGTAGTAAGTAGAAATATGAACAAAAAGTAGAATTTTTCTTAAGGAGACTTGTGTAGGAGGTGCCAACCGACTCATTTAATAGATAAGCCTTGTTTTCCAACTAGTCAGATGGAAGCAACACAATTGTTACCAACTCTCAAACGAGTTGATAATCATGAAGAGTAGAGTTGCTACTCTGTACTCTCTTTGCCAAAGTAATGAATCCCTACTTGATCCTGGCGAGGAGGGATCCACCTTAGATCTTGCCGATAGGGTCGGCGCCACTGGTGAAAGAGGTAGTGACATTGGACAAGGTTGAGATGAAGGGTGGTCGGTAGAGCTGACTTTAATGGTATAGTGGCAATGGGCTCATCATCGATCTCTAAAGGATCCATACTTGACATCCCTACTAATGGTGTAGGGATTGGAGGAGTCCTAGGCTGGGACTTCTTCTGCTTCTTTGATGATGGTTCCCCCTAAAGGAGCCCAACCTCTCTTCAATGCCAACTTGATCAATTCAAGAGTTAGCCTCATCGCTGTAGAACTGAGGAAAGGTGGTTAGCATAAAATCCAATAATAAGATAAGATTATCTAAGTTAAAAAAAATCAACCATACCCATGAGGCAATGCCAGACTAATGTCGATTAAAGAAATCAGATCTAGGGTTTCATGGATAGATCTTGAAACTTTTTCAAGATTAGACAGTGAAAGACTTAAATAAATTAAATATTTATTTAAATAAATATATAAATACGTAGATCTTAGATCTATTATATGATCAAGGTATGATATTAAATCAAAAATTTAAAAGGAAAGGTTAATCATATTAATTTAGATCTATACAACATCTAATGTAGCTGTAAAATAACAGATCGGATCTGTTATCCGAGCAAGTTAGACATTCTAACTTATTGATCTGGACTTGAGGATAAAGTCATCAGCCGCACATGCATCCAACCTCTAGGAGTCGTCCACACGAGCCCATGAATACGATTAGAGATCCTGATGTAGAAAATCAGCATAATATGCTAATACTGTGCTGATCTCTCTTTGACGGTCGACCCGATGCTTTCTTCTTTGAAACTTGGACACTCCAAAATACCAAAAGAAAATGAAGAAGATTTTTGATACTGAGACACCTCTCAAAATCTCACAAAAAGAGAGGAAGAGATCTAGAACAAAAACCCTAGAAGAAGATCCTCTTCTTCTTCTTTGTTCTTTTTCTAGATACCTTGATTTATGTTTTTAATATCTCCATGATCTAGATGAATTTTTCTCTAGTTTTTCTACACCAAAGAGACCTCTCAAATGTATACAATTCACAAAAAATTTAGCCAAAAATTTCTTTTAAATTAAGAGATATGCAGAGTCCAAGATTGGTCAAAAACCTAGACTAGGAATGTCCAAACATGGGAAGTTGTTGGGGCACCCAACTCTTGGGCGCCCCCACCTTTTTTTCTACCATGGACCAGCAAAGGGGGTGCACAAAAAATCTCTCTTTTATCATGGAAATTAGAGGAAATAAAGAAAGATGGGTCGGCACACAATGGGAAGAAGATTTGGTCAACAAGGATTCTATCTCATAGAATCCTTAAGCAAAACTAATTCCCCTTTTGACTTGGTCTTCCAACAAACTTCCATATGAGAAATAGAAGAAAGAAAGGGCGGTGTGAGAAGCCTTTGAGCATGAAGAATTTTACATAAAAACATAAAGAGAAAAGGGTGGGGCATGAGGATTAGGTGGCATAAGGAATAAGGAGTCCTAGTCACACTAGGACTCCTATTTTGATTTGGTCAAACAAGGTCTTTTAACCAAATGAAACAAGAGTAAACCAACCCAATTAAATAAGACCTGAATCTATTTAAAAACTTAATTAAATTAGATTAAATTAGATTTAATTTTAATTTAATTTTCTAATCAAATTAGAAAATTGGGTTGACTCGAGTTATAGTTAGATTAGGACTAGTTCTTCCTTGCACTTGGCTTATCCAATAAGCCAATTGAACTTCATCCAATTAAGCCCAAACTAAATCTAATTAAATCATATTTAATTAGACTTAATCTCAACCTACTGGCTTAATCAAATTAAGTTAATTAGCAATCAAATTGCTAATCGATCCTCCTGCAACACTTACACTAGGTCAAATATCAATCGTATTGATCATTTAATCCTAAAATGATTCTAAATCATTGATCAACTATCCGATCGAAATGTGAACTCTAATGTGTGTGACCTCATAGGTTCGAACCTAAGCTGATAATATAGAAATAAATTTCTTTACCAATCAAAGTGACCATCAAGCAATGATACCCGACGGTCGGATAGGTCGAAAGGTGTAAAACACCATCGTTAGAGCCCATGTGAATATAGTTTTCATATAATTCATCCCCTTGACCATAATGCTCGTAGGACACCTCAGAGTTCAACTGTCAACTCTGATTAGGTTGTCCATATTGTATTTCAAAATATCAAATTCATCTGATGGATTATCCTGACCAAGATTTTGCTATATTGAAATATAGTGATACATTCTTCTCCAACTCTTGGAGTGGTCAATTCCATCTTGATCATACTTCAACTTCACAAGTACTTGACTATGCCCAGAAGCCTTCCATTGCTGAATAAAAAATTTAGTTAGTCTAGTACCAAAGCACAATGAGTTGCTTGCAAGTCACTGAGGTGATCTCAGGTCTAAGGAATACTTATACCTATATTCTATCAGAGATATTCTCGATAGCAGAATACTCTAGAGTTGGTCACATTCAATAATGATATATCCATACACCTCACCTGTATGCCATACCAGTGTCTCCACACTCTTTGGTTAAGAGGACAACCAACCTATATGGCATATAGTGACCTATGCTCGATAGATATTATTGTCCTAATTAACAGTCTATCATTTGGTCGTGAACAAATTTAAGGACTAATCGATAAATCTTCTTTTTATCGAAACTAAATAGTCCTAAGGACTTCATCACAATAATAAAGTTCATTAGAAGATGTAAACTTATGATGAAAAAGATACCAAAAAATTTTTATTAATTAATAAATAAATTACAATATCTCAATCGTCAATAGGCTGATGATTGACTTTAAAACATAATTTTCAACAAATCTCACTTATCCTAAAGCCACTCAGCATAGTATCTAATATCCATCTTCGACTTATGGTTGTCGAACTTCTTGATTGCTAGGGCTTTAGTGAAGGGATCGGCTAGGTTTTCCTTTTCATCGATCTTCTGAAGGTCAACGTCACCACGATCCATGATCTCATGGACCAAATGAAAGCAGTGTAGAATGTGCTTTGCCCGTTGGTGTGCCTTCGGTTCCTTTGCTTGAGCTATGGCGTCAGTGCTATTGTAGTAGAGCAGGACTGAACCATTAATGGAGGGTGCTACTCCAAGCTCAGTGATGAACTTTCTCAGCCACACAACTTTCTTTGTTGCATCTGATGCTTTCATGTACTCTGCTTCGTAAACAGAGTCAGTCACTGTATGTTCCTTGAAATTTTTTTAGCAGATGGCTCCACCATTTAGAGTAAAGATATATCCTGACATACTTTTACTCTCATCATGGTCAGATTGAAAGCTAGAGTCTATAAATTTCATAAGTGTTAGATCTGACTAACCATAAACCAACCATTGATCCTTAGTATTTCTCAAATACTTAATGATGGTTTTAACCACCTTTCAGTGGTCTTCTCTAGGATCAGACTGGTATCTACTTACTACTCCTAGTGAGTATGCCACGTCTAGTTCGTATATGTCATTACATACATAATAGACCCCACTACCAAAGCATATGGGATTCTACTCATATGCTCTCTCTCTTCAGGAGTTATCGGACAATCCTTCTTAGAGAGAGAAATTTCTTAATCTATCGGAAGATAGCCCTTTTTGAAATTCTCCATGCCGAACCTCTTCAGCATAGTTTTATGTATGTGGATTGGGATATACCAAGCATCTTTTTAGATCTATCCCTATAGATCTTCATCCCTAGGATGTAGGATGCTTCACCCAAGTCCTTCATGGAGAACTGTGATGACAACCAGACTTTTATTTCTTGTAGTGTGGAGATGTCATTCCTGATTAAGAGAATATCATCCACGTACAAAATAAGGAATACCACTACTGGACCATTTGTCCATTTGTAAATGCAGGATTCTTCTCCATTCTTAACGAAGCCATATGTTTTGATCGCTTTATCAAATGCATGTTCCAACTCTGAGATGCTTGTTTTAATCCATAAATGGATCTCTGAAGCTTGCATACCTTGAACTCATCTATGGATGTGAACTCCTCAGGATGTATCATATACACCTCTTCGGTTAGCTCTCCATTTAGGAAAGTCGTCTTCACATCTATCTGTCAGATCTCATAGTCCAGGTGGGCAGCAATTATAAGCATTATCCGAATAGATTTGAGTATTGCCACTAAGAAGAATGTCTCGTCATAGTCAATACCATAATGTTGATAATGCCCCTTGGCAATCAGACAGGCTTTATAGGTCTCCACCTTTTCGTCTGCCCTTCTTTTCCTTTTGAATATCCATTTACACCCAATGAGTTTAACTCCTTCAAGTGGATCAACTAATGTCCATACATCATTGACCTTCATGGAATCTATTTCGGATCTCATGGCTTCTAGCCATTTCTCAGAGTCGAGTCTCTACATCGCATTCATATAAGTGATCGAATCCTCATCGTTCTCATCGAGTTTGATGGGATCACCATCCTGGATCAAGAATCCATAGTATCTATCCGGATGGTGTGGTACTCTATCGGATCACCTTAGCGGTGCAGGTTCAATAGGCTTCGAATCTGATCTAATCAAATCCAACTTAGGTTCAACATTCTATGTCGAACTTTCTATCTATTGAACTTTATCAAGTTCAACCTTAGAGGCAACAATTCCTTTACTAAGAAACTTCTTTTCTAAAAGGGTTGTCCTAAGGCTGACGAACACCTTTTGTTCATCAGCATAGTAGAAATAATATTCTTTAGTCTCTTTTGGGTGCTCTATAAATGCGCACTTGTCAAACCTAGGTCCAAATTTATCTGTAATTAACCATTTAACATAAGCCAGGCACCCCCAGACCCTAAGGTGTGAAAGTGTTGGCTTACGTCCTGTCCATATCTCATATAAAGTTTTAACCATAGATTTACTTGGAATCCTATTTAAAAAATAGCAAGCCAATTCGAGCGCATATCCTCAAAGAGATATCGGCAAGCTGGCAAAATCCATCATGGATCAGACCATGTCTAACAGAGTCTGATTTCTCCTTTCAGATACACCATTATGCTATGGTATTCCTGAAGGAGTTCATTGGAAGAGAATCCCATTCTCTTCTAGATATGTGAGAAACTCATCAGAAAGGTATTCCCCTTCTCAATTAGATCGAAGAGTTTTAACACTCTTTTTAGTTTATTTTTCTACTTTACTTTGGAATTGTTTGAATATTTCAAACGAATTCGACTTATGTTTCATCATATAGACATATCCAAATCTGGATAGATCATCTGTGAAAGTGATGAAGTAGACATATCCACCTTTGGCACTTGTACTCATCTACATACATTAGTATGTACTAGTTCTAAGAGTTTAGTGGCTCTCTCACCTTTTTTGATAAAAGATGACTTAGTCATTTTACCAAGAAGACAGGATTCATAGGTTGGAAGCAATTCACAATCACTAAGTTTGAGGATACCCTCTTGAGCCAACCTACTTATCCTGTTCTTGTTTATATGACCTAGCCTATAGTGCCATAAATAGATATCTATCACATTATCTAATCTAGAATGTTTGCCAGTTGAATAGACTATATTAACAAATTATGATAACATATATACACCATTATTCAATTATCTATAGAAAGCAGTAACATCATTCATATTGACATTATAAACTCGTTTCTTTACTAAAATTTTATAATTGTTCATGGCCAAAAGGCCTACAAAAATGATATTTAAAAAGAAACTAAGATAGAAATGATAATCACTAAGAACAACGGTATAAGATTAAAATACAAGTTTCAAAATTTCTAAAGCTAGAATTGGAACTGATCTTCTATCTCCAACATTCAGGAATCTCTCACGTTGTTTGAATCTTCTACTGACCTGCAATCCGTTCAATGAATTGCAAATATGATAAGGGTTTCCGATATCCAATACCCAGTCAGTAATATCACACATAGAGAAATTGCAAGAAGTTATCATATAAATACCTTGCCCAGTAACAACTTGCTTCTTTCTCTGCCTGTTCGGATTCAGGAAGGTAATGTACTGAGGACAGTTACTCTTTCAGTGCCTCCGCTTCTTGCAAAAGAAGAATTCAGCTTGACTCTTATCGGACTTAGTTTTTTGGGTCTGAGCCTGCATAGATGTCCTAGCCTGAACATGCACCTTCTTAGCTTTTTTCTTCTTGTTCTTCTTCCCTTTTCTAAAGGGTCGAGAATGAGAAAACGAACCTCCCACTAAGTTCACCGACTCTTTGTGGAGCTGGTGATCCTTCTCAAAGTTCTGAAGTAACCCCAGTAACCCATGGTAGTCAACTTTAGGCTTTGATGACATTCTATAATGTGTAAGGAATGGAAGATAAGACTTGGGCAGCGAGTTTAGTATTGCATCTTCCCAAGTTGTTTGTGCAACGAAAAGCCGAGCATGTTCAAGTGCTCTATCAGCTCAATCATGTATAATACATGATCAGTGATAGAGACTCCATCCCATATTCTGACGTTGAAGATGACACAACTAGTCTTGTACCTCTCAATGTCATCGGGTGTGCCAAAAGAATCCTCCAACACTTGGAGCATTTCATTTGGCTGAGCTATCTCAAACCTACGACTGAACTCATCGCTCATCACAGTCAGCATAATGTAGCACACCATGGTTCGATCACTGAGCCACTTCTGATAAGTGTCTCTGACTTTTTCACATACATTGGTAGTTGGCTCCTCAGATGCAGGATCCGTCAGCACATATATGATCCGTTCATGCTCTAGGACAATCTTCAACTTTTGGTACCAGCTATCGAAGTTGAATCCCACCAACTTATCATTGTCCAACGATGATCGGAGTGATAGAAAAGTGGCCATATCTGCACAAAGAAAAAACATAACCTAATTAGTAATTGATTTATTAAACCTAGAGATTTGGACTTTAATCAAAAGGGTCTCCCACTATTTTATTCGAATTGGTAGCCTCTACCTCCAATTCGAGGAATTATCCTAATTTTTAGTGGATACTAAAATCCACATAGATTGTACATAAGTCCAACTTTGGTTGGCCCACCCATGTACATCTAAGGATAGGTTCATAACCAATTATTTCTATAAATAATTTTTAGTAATTAAATTTTGCCCCAGGCCCTGATCAATTGGCTTTGGCCTTCTCAGAAAAGGGTCCAGTTAGGTCCAACCATTAACATAACCATACTTGACCCATCCAACCAATAAATGATCAGGTCCAACTTTTATTGGCCCACCTGATCACTATTTAGAAGGATGTATCCAAGAGATCATATAATGAATGATAATTCCATCAATCGATAAGCACCAGGCCTTTGGGCCTCCAATGATTATCCAATCGATGGATCCATTATCATCCACTTTAATGGGAGGCTATGATCCAGTTATCATATAACTATTTTATTTTAGGGACCTGATAATTTTAGAAAATTTATTTATAGAAATAAGTAGGTCAGATTAACCAACTTGTCATGATCCATCCACTGGCTTCACCAAGTTAGCTTAAGGGAGACCACTAACAAGCTGGTCTAAGAGCACCTAAATCAGTCGCACTAATTTACCTAGCTGACATGGGTCAACTCAAATTGTCAAGTGATTTGATCAAAACTCAATCTCACCAAAAAGATCAGGTAAGTGAGATCGGTGGAAGGGTCATCAAAGCTTGCCTTAGACACCATCGAAAATGGTCAGGTAAGCGGGCTGCCAATTAAAAACCATCGGTCGTATATACCAAACTTACCTTAGACACCAATTAATTTTAATTAGTCTTGATTAAATCAATCTAATAGTTCGAGCTAGACCTTTTAGCCAAGAATCAAGTCCATTTGGTTCTTGTTAAAGATATAGACTTGACCAACTATAACTACTGTAATTGATCTAAAGAATCCTTGACCTAATCTAAGATAATAATTGATTAGATTTAGTCAATTCTCTAATTAAGTCCATTCTTTAATTAAATCTTAGGTCTAATCCAATTAATGGATCTAATCCCTACTAACCCATTAACCCAATATGTTATGATTCGTGTCATAGGATCTTCAATTTATAATCCTAGAACCTAATCAAATAATTCTTAATTTTTAATTAAGTTTTGGACTGAGGATTGAGGTTTGGCTTTTCAAAAATAATTTTTATATTTATAAAATATTTTTATAATATGGTTCTATCAATCAAGTTGCATGTTTGATTCATAATTAATATACAAATAAAATAAATATAAAACTACTTTAGATCTAATCTAAACAGGTTCATATAATTAAAATAGTTTCAATAATAATCAATCATAAATCTTTCTAGATCAAATCTAACATATTTATGATGATTAAAATTAGATTAAAATATTTTTAATCAGATCATAAAATTTTTTAGATCTAATCTAAAATTTTATTATCAATATTTTAGATCAGCACGTACTAAGACAATCTATCTACTGTAAGGGATAAACCTTACAATAGGACAACCTTATGGCAGTCCATACAATCTAAAATATTTTATTTTTAGATTTAAAATATTTTAAATCTATTAAATTATAAATAAAATTATATCAAATCTAATAAATTTATGATTAGAGTTAGATCATCATGAGCTAGGATAATCTTTTTACCGTAAGGGATAAATTTTACAATAGGACAACCTTATGGCAGTTCATAAGATTTAAATTTTTTTTAAAATTTTAGATTTAATAATTAGATTATAAATTAGATCTAATCTAAAAAATAATCTAAACATACATAAAAATCATGTAATAAGAACCTTGCTCTGATACCAATTGAAGAAACCAAATCTAGGATTTCATGAGTAGATCTTGAAATTTTTTCAAGATCAGACGGCTGAAGACTTAAATAAATTAAATATTTATTTAAATAAATATATAAATATTTAGATCTTAGATCTATTATATGATCAAGACATGATATTAAATTAAAAATTTAAAAATATAAAGAAGATGGAAAGGTTGATCATATCAACTTAGATCTATACAACATCTAATGCAGCTATAAAATAACAGATCGGATCTATTATTTGAGCAAGTTAGGTATTCTAACTTGCTAATCCAGGCTTGAGGATGAAGTTATGAGCCACATACGCATCCGACCTCTAGTAGTCATCCACATGAGTCCACGAACATGATCAAAGATCCTGATGCAGAAAATCAGCATAGTATGCTAGCACTATGTTGATCTCTCTTCGACGGTCGATCTGATGCTTTCTTCTTCGAAACTTAGATACTCTAAAATATCAAAAGAAAAGAAATAAGATTTGTGATACTGAGACACCTCTCAAAATCTCATAAAAAGGGAGGAAGAGATCTGGAACAAAAATCCTAAAAGATGACCCTCTTCTTCTTCTTTATTTTTTTTCTAGACACACCGATGTATGTTTTTAATATCTCCATGACTCAGATGATTTTTTTTAATTTTTTTATACCAAATAGGCCTCTCAAATGTCTACAATCCATAAAAATTTTAACTAAAAATTCTTTTTAGATAAGGAGATATGTAGAGTCCAAGATTGGTCAAAAATCTAGACTAGGAATGTCCAAACATGGAAAGTTGTTGGGGCGCCCAACTCTTAGGCACCCCCACCTTTTTTTCTGCCGTGGACCAGCAAAGGGGGTACACAAAAAAATCCCTCTTTTATCATGAAAATCAAAGGAAATAAAGAAAGATGGGTCAGCACACAATGTGAAGAAGATTTGGTCAACAAGGATTCTATCTCATAGAATCCTTAAGCAAAACTAATTCCCCTTTTGACTTGGTCTTCCAACAAACTTCCATATAAGAAATAGAAGAGAGATGGGGGGGCATGAGAAGCCTTTGGGCATGGAGAATTTTACGTAAAAACATAAAGAGAAAAGGGTGGGGCGTAAGGATTATGTGGCGTAAGGAATAGGGAGTCCTAGTCACACTAGGATTCCTATTTTGACTTAGTTAAACAAGATCTTTTAACCAAATAAAAACAAGAGTAAACCAACCCAATTAAAAAAGATCTTAACCTATTTAAAAACTTAATTAAATTAGATTTAATTAGATTTAATTTTAATTTAATTTTTAATCAAATTAGAAAATTGGGTTGATCTGAGTCCTAGTTTGACTAGGACTAATTTTTTCTTGCACTTGGCTTATCTAATAAGCTAATTAGACTTGATCCAATCGAACTGAAACTAAATTTAATTAAACTATATTTAATTAGACTTAATTTTAGCCTACTGTCTTAATCAAATTAAGCTAATTAGTAATCAAATTGCTTATCGATCCTCCTGCAACACTTGCACTAGGTCAAACATCAATCGTATTGATCATTTAATCCTAAAATAATTTTAAATCACTAATCAACTATTTGATCAGAATATAAACTCTAATGTGTGTGACCTCATAAATCCAAACGTAAGTCGGTAGCATAGAAATAAATTTTAGTATCAATCGAAGTGACCATCTAGCAATGATATCCGATGGTCGAATAGGTCGAAAGGTGTAGAACACCATCCTTAGAATCCATGCAAATATAGTTTTCATATAATTCATCCCCTTGACTATAATACTCGTAGGACACCTAAGAGTTCAACTATCAACTCTGATTAGGTTGTCCACATTGTATTTCAAAATATCAAATCCATCTGATGGATTATCCTGGCCAAGATTTTGCTATATTGAAATACAATGATACATTCTTCTCCAACTCTTGGAGTGGTCAATTTCATCTTGATCACACTCTGACTTCATAAGTACTTGACTATGCCCAGAAGCCTTCCATTGCTGAATTAGAAATTCAGTTAGTCCGATATCAAAGCACAACGAGTTACTTGCAAGTCACTGAGGTAATCTTAGATCTAAGGGATACTTATACCTATATTCCATCAGAGACATTCTCAACAGTAAAATACTCTAAAATTTGTCATGTTTAATGATGATGTACCCATACATCTTACCTATATGCCATACCAGTGTCTCCATACTCCTTGATTAAGAGGACAACCAATGTATATGTCATATAGCGATCTATGCTCGATAGACATTGTCGTCCTAATTAACAGCCTATCATTTGGTCATGAATAAATTTAAGAACTAATCGATAAATTCTCTCTTTATCAAAACTAAATAGTCCTAAGAACTTCATCACAATAATGGAGTTCATTAGAAGATGTAAACTTGTGAAGAAAAAGATGCCAAAAAATTTTTATTAATTAATAAATCAATTATAATATCTCAACCATCAATAGACTGACGATTGACTTTGGGACATAATTTCCAACACCGACATCATAAGGAGTCTGCTCGATCACTAGTTCTTTCAACTCTGGTACATCGACATCAAGCAGCATCTGATAATCCTCCTCGTCCTTGGAAAGAATCGATTTATTCTTATTCAAAAAAAACTGAGGATTGCCCCAGATCCAATTAAAGCCCTAGGGCAAATCCAAAGAAATAAAAAATAAATGGCTTTTCCAGCCATGAACTGAAGAGGGGAGTCCCATGATGAACTTGCACCTGCTCCAGGGAGAAAAATACCACTGCTTTTTTTTCATGGGGGTGCTTCTTCAAGGTGAACATCACTCTATAGAGTGAGCACCTTGGAGGAATACTAAGCCAACTATAAAGATGATAAAATTATGATCATCGAGTAGAGTTTGGAGTGATTTTAGTAGGGATAATCCTATAAAAGTCTAAAATATTGTTAGCAAAAGAGTGAAGAGGAAGATAAAGACCAACTCAAAGGGATCCTTCATACAAGGTGGCTCACTCCTCTAGAGCATTAGTAACTCGGCCCTCCAAACCCGAAACCTTCAGTCAGAAGGTTGAAGGAATAGATAACTAAATTCAAAATCTCCTGAGATTATCCTTAGTAATGCTTGACTCCTTGTTGCTCGGACCCCAAAAGTCTCTAAATCCATGCATGGGACTGCCTGAGCCTTAGGGTTCAAAGGATCGCCACTTGGACAAGGAGCTAGCTTTGATGGTGGTTCGAGTATCCTCAAACTTAGCTTGGGGAGGTGGCGGCCAAGGACCTCTGCTACCATCATAGCTTTCGCCCTTGACCTTGCCACTATTGGAAGCCATGGAAGAAAGAAAAGGAATGCACAAACAAAACTAAGAAAAATGAATAAAAGGGGACCTAGCTAAAAATTGAACAAAACAATGAAAAATAAAACAAGACAGAAGACCAACCAAGAAGAGTACTTTGAAGACCTAAAATTTGCTGATTTTGGAGAAGAAGATGGCGGTCGAAGAATCTTCTTCCAACGACTATAACAATAGAGAGTGATGGGAACTTGACTACACAAATAGGGAGAAAGAAACTAAGAAGAGGCATATTTATACCACTTATAACGGCCCAAATTAAAGCCTCGCATCATTGGATTTCACCATATAGCACGTACTAGACTGCATAAATCTTCATTGCAGCCCCTTTAAGTTAAGCCACATAGGCTGATCGTGAGATATAATATGGGGCCTAACATTGATCGACATGTAACAGGCCATGATAGGCCAAAAAATATTTGCCATATCACTTTTTCAAATCATTATGATGCAGTGCTTCGAGCCACTCATACCTTATAATTATGGTGAGATTTGTGAAGTGGCGGATTAACAAATTTCCAAAATTTCCTCCACCGAATACTACAAATTAAATGTTTCGATTTGAAGATTGGATTGGAAGCTGAGGTCAGGTTTTGAAGTTGACTACTTCCTTCATCTGAAGCAATGAAATAACTTCAGGTTTGGAAGTGGGGGGCAAATGTTATAGAAAAAATTTACCACCCAACCCAATCTTCTTATTATCGGATTATGACCAAACACTCACTTCGGATATCTTACCAATGACTTGAAAAGAGAATAAATGACTCCCTTGGACATCAAGAAGGGAAGACAATGGAACCAAATTGAACTGACTCCATGACATTGGCTACTATCTGACCCTTGGATCAAAGGCATACCAACCCCAAGGTTGAGATTATCCTGATGATAGGAGATGAAGGTTTAAGCCATCAGACTGTTAGAAGAAAATATAATCCAAAGAAATCTCTTGGAATCTCGAGAGGTTTCCTTTAATCATGGGCACATGAGTTAATGTTATACAATTAACGCCAATAACCCACTACCTACGATTCTTGCGATCGTGGGTACTGATTCTTTGCTTTCATTACTGAACTTGGAGGTAACGCACGACTACCCCCTCTATATAAAAGGGGCATAAAGGACTCCTAGTTAAGTTCCTTTTCAAGAGAACAAATTTACTTTCTCACTCTCATACTCTTTTCTTTATTCCTCTTAAGCTCTGGCTAACTTAACCATTAGAGGACCCCCTATTGGAGGATCTCTAGTGAGAGTGGACTTCAATTGTAGATTCCTCAAGGAGTCCCAATCCTTGGATTAAGACTGACCACTTGGTTGGAAGGAGACTGACCACCATTGCACACCTCGGATCAGAGACTTGCAGCAATGGTTTGTTGTGGTGATAATAAAAAAGAAGGGCACCATTAGTTCGATATTGGTTATGAGTTAAGGAGAACTCTGGCTTATAGAGGAAGGGACCATTCTTTCCATGTATGATGCCTTCTAGAATAGAATTTAGAGAGGCAAAATCGAGAGACCCATAGACTAGAGTGGATAATACCTCACGTGCTAGGCCATGAGCCTTTAGCCATAATATTGGTGGCCCATGCAAGTTCCGAACTTGCAACCATGATACACCTTCCATCTGTACAGAGACTCTCCTTTAACTGAGGGGTTGTGGTGATAATAAGAAAAGAGGGCACCTTCCACCCATACACACACTCCCCATTAATTGGGGGGGGGGGGGGGGTGCTATGGAGATAATAAGGAAGGAGGGTACAATTAGTCCTATATTGGTTGTGTCAAAAGGGATTCTATCTTATAGAGGCAGAGACCATCCTTTCTACATGAGATATCTTTTGGATTAGAATCTAGAGGGTCAAAACTATGAGATCCATGGGCAAAAGTGAACAATACCTCACGTGCCAGACCAAAGCCCTTAGCAGCAACAGGACCCATGGAATCAATCTTCTCTGTACTTCCAAATTTTAACATCCAAGATTTCTGGACCTTGAATTTCAAAAATATGTGAGATTGTATTTGGTTGAAAAAATTATATCTAGAAATAAGAAGGAAGCTATTGCTTGGGAGCTAAATTACCTAGAACCAACACAAAATGAGGAAAACTAGTGCTGAGCAAATAACCAAAATTCGAAGAAATCCATCCAATTTGACCCAATAAACATCAGTTTTAGTTGGTTGAAAGATAAATCAACAAAGCAAATAGGCTTTGCGGGTTGTGGGCACCGGATGATCGGGCTGCATGCTTGGGAATTACACTTAAGGATGTCCTATTTTCTTCTTTGGTGGGGCTTTGATTTCACATTATGATGCAAAACATTTAGCCAAAGAGTACTTGGACTAGATGGATCATAGAAAGTAGCAAAAGCCTAAATAAATGGGTTAAAGCATCAAAATAGGGATCTAAGTATTAGATGTGTGCTCTAAAAGCTAGATTGGTCGATACTTGTAAATACTTTCTAAGGATATTTTTATAATTTTGATTAATAATTAAGAAAATAGATTATTTCTTCTATCATATTTGTATATTAAGTGTCTGTGATACATCCATTAGGTTGACAGGTATGATAGCATATATTCTCAAGAGTTGAGAATTTGAGATATGTGTTATCATACTTAACTCATAAACTGCTCTCAATCGTAGAATCACCATAAGGATGGTGATCAATTTGAAAAATTGATGTACGATCATTTTTTTAGGATAGATGTGTCTTGAGTCTATGGTGTGGAGACACCAAAGCAAGAGTATAGGTATTTATTGAGAACAAGGGTATTGAGCGTGACCACTTCGAGCAGTCATAAGGAAGTCTATCTTCTTATCGATGACTGGCTCGATGCTGTAGTTGTGTGTCTGATTCTTTGATCTGAGGTGCATTGGCAGTTTATCTTAAGAGTGTTATAATTTAAGTACAATATAACTTAATCTCTTAGCCATTTAGAATCCTGAGTATATGTTGGTTATAGCATGTTCATTATAGAAATTGGATCACACCAAGATGGGACCTATCAACCTCAGTAGAGGAGTAGTCTTATGATGATCATAAGATTGAGTCCTAAAGTCCATGGCTATGCTAGTGTAAAATAATAGAAAGAAGTTTCTATTAAGATTTTATATCAGACTCGAATTAAATGATTTAATCATATGACAGAAATCGAGTTTGACGAGTCAACCTTGACCTAGATCATGTCAGGGCTCATGATAGAAGAATCCAATCACACGATGGCTGTACCAAGAGGTTCGTATTCAATTCTGATAGATTGCCACCATATACTATTAGATGTCATTGATGGATTTTGAGATCAATTAGAATTATCTTGATGCTCGATGATTCTAATTGGATGAATCAGAAAGAGTTTTGGTCCATCGAAAGATATCTCGAAGATGTTGATGATGAAGATCATGATATGTCCTATTACCATTCAGAATTAAACCTAACTGGATCATACAAATAAGAATTTGAATTTGGATATATATCATTAATTAGGCTCACATGGTCCGATTGATTTAGATTAGATCTAATTAGGTTCAAGAAAATCGTACTAGCACACGATTGGAGCTAACTTTCTCCTTCTATGGATTTTCTGATTGATTTGGACTAAGTCAAATTGGATTTAGCTCGTCCAGAAATTCTATATGGGTTTATCCTAGTCTGACTGGACCTTGTCCTGCTTAGATCAGGCCTTATTTTGGTCTCAGATGTGGAGCATCAGGATAGGGGGTGCCAAGTGTTGATGCCCCTACTTTTGACTTGGCACCTCCACTTTTGACTTGGTCTTTGCAAGAAAGAAGGAAGAGCGGCATGTGCCCCCTGGAATTTATCTTGAGGCATGCAACCCTAGATGATTTCTAGAGAGAGAGAGAGGGTGCACGCCCCATTCTGGCATGCGACCCTTGTGGATAAGCTTAGAAAAGTTGGGAGGTTGCTCGTTTAAATTCATTTGAATGGGTTAAATAGAGTTTGAAATAGTTCAAACTCATGAAAATTTGTTTCCTGTGACAACCCTCCTTTGTCCAGATAACATGGTGCATTTTCTTATGGGATTTTGTGTGACAAAATCCATGAAAAATCTAAACAGGGCATGGAGGCTTAGGGAGAGTCCTTCAGCTTTAAGCAAATTGATCCGGTCAATTGCTTAAAGCCTTAACACTCTTAGGTACCTTATTTTATCTATAAATAGAGACCTGGCCAAAGGGTTTGGCCATTCCACCACCCAATGCCCAAACCCTGATCTTCTCTTCCATGCCTTCTCTCCCTCCTCTTCTCCCTCTTCTCCATGCCCAAGAGTTGGGCCCATTCAGTTCTCGAGTGTCGAGGTGTTGTCAGCGCAAGATCGTGTCAAGGAGTTTTCGATCATGTGTCAATCAGATTGCTGCTGGAGATCAGATCGAAGGCATGCCAAGAAGATTCAGGTTCTAATTTTTTGAGATGAGATCTAGAAAGAAAAAATCTCCAAATCTGATCTGAGTGGATGCTGGTAGAGGTTGGGCATATGCATGGCTCAAGTCAGATCTCAGGACAGCATTGTGATCATCACTATGAGTGAACGGTTCACTCAAATCCAGTGGTATTTCGATACCTAAATGCATATTTTGTTTTAGATCTATATAATCACATCTGAGAAATCTCAGATCTAATCAGATCAATAAGAAAATTTTTTAAATTTCACTGCTTAATCTAATCCAATCAGACTGATCCTATAGTTTCTTCAACTAGTATTAGAGCCAGGTTCTAGTTTTAGATCTAGATTAGAATAGATCTAAAATTTATTTTTGATGAGATCAAATATTTTTTTGATTTTACATAAGATGTAATCAGATGTATTATATGAGATGTAATTTTAAAATTGATACATAAGATGTATGCAAAGCATGTGTAGAATAAATCTGAAATCATATATGCAATATTTGTTAGATCTAGTTCTTGTAGTAGTAGAAATTTTTTATGATTGGGGCATTTCTCTTGGCTGTTTGATCATAAGAGTAAGAAGAATTTAAAGGCCCTTATTTTTCATTCGATGGGATGCTCTTATAGCATGTAGGAGTGCTGCATCTCTATCCTCAATCAAAAAATTAAAACTTACTTTTTGCTAAACCCTAGATTCAAAAATCCTAGGATCTTTGTTTCATGCTTTATTTTTTTGAATCATGTTACACTTAATTGAGAATTAAGTTATGAAACTAATTAGTTCTAAAAATTGAGAATTTTTAGATCTAAAACACCTTTATAAAACATGGGTTCAGGGTATGGGGAGTTTGATTAAGTCTAGCTTAAGCGGTTGATCAAACCGAATCAAGAGTTGATTAGGTGGGATCAAAAGTACTAAAATTGACCGACCTAATAGTTGTAAGTTTGGTCAAGATCGATTTACAGCCACATGTGATTGATCACCTCGAGACCTAATCTGGCTTTATGATTTGAGATTGGATTGTAGGCTAATCCGATCAGTTCTGATTTGATAAATTGATATCTAAGATAAGTCCAACATATATGACTGGTGGTTATTAATTAGGAGCTACTCGATCTAGATGTATCTATGGTGAGTTAATGGTATATCCCTCCCATCAATCTTACTTACCTGATCGATTGGGTCGACCATCACAGGTTGCTAACGATTCAAGCTAATCTATGCCACTAGGTTAGTCATAACCATTATGACTAATTAGGATTAAAGAGACTTGAATTGAAATCTTCTTAAGAAAATATTGAGTCAATTGGTCTTCTACCATTGTAGTTGTGTGGGCCCTTCTCGGGGTTAATTATTTTTAGCTGGATACGGTAGTTCAGTTGCATCGAAAAGATGTAACCACAACAATTATGCATGGAATGCTATGGATTGGAGGATGGATTGATCTTAATATTCTAAATATGGTGAGGGACCTAATCATGAATCTAGTTCATACAAATGGTGGATTTGACTTAACTAAGAAGTGGAGCAATATTTCGGACACGGTGAGCTTCTTGAATTAGAGACTGAGTTGGGTGCTGAAGAAAAAACTAGTTTTTCTACCACAGGATCGATCTGATCTGATCTGATTTAAAGCAAAATTTTTAAAAATTATTTTTATGATTCGATTAGATATGAGAGTTCTTTGATCTAATTGAAATGATCTGATAGCAAAAATAAAAATTATAATTAAAACTAGTAACATCTAATATTACCTTATTGGGTAACTATTTATCCTACCAATGATCTGACGAAATCTGAGGTTCTAACTTGAGCCGTGCATGCGCTCGACCTCTACCAAAGTCTACTTGAGTTAGATTTGGATGCCCTCTCCTTCTAGATCTAATATCAAAAGATCAGTTCTAAAATCAATTAGGGATGCTTTCAAACTGATCTTCAACGGCAGCACGTTCGTCTCTTGATGGAGATATTCTTGACTTGATCTTTGCAATAGCTGCTCTTAACTTTTGATCGCCATTTTGTCCAACTCCTTAGGAATGGAGAAGAGGGAGAGGATTAAGAGGAAGATGGCATGGAGATGGAGAGATGGATAGAGTTTAGGCATGGGATGGCTGGCATGAGAAAACCCAGGGCGTAGGGTCTTTAAATAGACTCCTGCGCCACCCTTTGAGTCCTAGACCTTCAAGTAACTAGTTTACTTGATTTACTTGGACTCAAATCTGATCTCCATGCCAAAATACCAGGGGTCGCATGCCCCTAGAAATTCTGCAATGGGTGCACGCCCCTTCTCCCTTCTTTCCTATAATACGGGTCAACCTTTGACCCTTGTCCTATTCCCATCTAATGGGATTAAGACAAGCCCTAATCAGGTCAGGACAAGCTCCAGTCAGATCAGGACAAGCTCCAGTCAAACCAGGATAAATCCATATAGGATTTTTAAATGAGCCAAATTCAATTTGACTCAGTTAAGATGAACTAGAAAGTCAACAAAAGAAGAAAGTTAGGCTCAATCATGTGCTAGAATAATTTTCTTGAACCTGATTGGATCTAATCCAAATCAACCAAACTAGGTTAGCCTAATTTCTAACATCCAGATCCAAATTCTTATTTGTGTGAGCTAGTTAGATTCAGCTCTATATGGTAATGAGATATGTTGCGATCTCCATCATCGACATCATCGAAATACCTTTTGATAGATTAGAACTCTTCTAATTCATTCAATTAGAATTATCGATCATCAAGATAATTCTAATTGATTCCAAAATCTACCAGTGACACCTAGCAGTATATGGTGGTAACCCATTAGAACTAAATATAAATCTCTTGGTGCAGCTATTTATGTGATTGGATTCTTCTATCATGAGCCTCAATAGAATTAAGGTCAAAGTAAACTCGTCAGACCTAACACCCATCATATGAATAAACCATTCGATTCGAGTCCAATGTAAAATTCTAATAGAAACTTTTTTCTATTAATTCACACTGCCATAGTCATGGGCTTAAGAACTCGATCTCATGATTATCATAGGACTGCTCCTCCTCTATCGAGGTTGATAGATCTCCTATTGGTGCGATTCAATTTCTACAATGAATAGGCTATAGCCAACATACACCTCACAATTCTGAATGCTAGGAGATCGAGTTATGGTATAATCAAACTATAATATACTTAAGATGAACTGTCGATGCACCTAAGGTCAAAGAACCAGACACACAACTGCAGTATCAAGCTAGTCATTGATGAGAAGGTAGACTTCCTTATGATTGCTTGAGGTAGTCACGCTCAGTGCCTTTGTTTTTAACAAGTACCTATACTCTCGCTCTAGTGTCTCTACACCATAGACTCAAGACTCATTTATTCTAAAAAAATGATCGTACATCAATTTTTTGGATCGATCACCATCCTCATGATGATCCTACAATCAAAAGCAGTTTAAGAGTTAATTATGATAACATATGTCTTAAATTCTCAACTCTTGAAAATATGCATTATCATATCCGTTAACTCAAAGAATGTATCATAGATACTTTAAATACATATATAATAGAAAATAATCATTTTATTAATTTTAGTCAAAATTATAAAAATACTTCTAAAAAATATTTTACAAGTGCCGGCCAATCTAGCTTCTAGGGCACTCATCTAATAGGTACAACATGCTTTAAGAAATATTGGATAAGAGTTGTCCACTCATCGATGACTCATCACCAATAACTGTTAGGTAAGGTGGTGAGCTAATTGATGGGACCATACCATCCACTAAAAATTTTTGATCATGAAAATTTTTGCATTTCTTTCAAGAAAATGTAGGAAACTAAAAAAATAGTGGAAGACCAAAATTTATTGAAAAATAAAACTCCTAAATAAATTGATTAAGTCGATTACATATCTAACTAAAAATTTTGACTCTCTATAGAAAAATATCTACGTCCAAACCCTAGTCAGAATCCTAGAGACCAACCATCTGACCAAACCCAATTTTAAGGATTGACTCTAAAACTTAAAAATTATTTTGAGTTATGAGAATCTGACCTATGTCTTGGATCGGGACCTTCTTCCTCTCCTAGCCCATCCGACCGTCGATCAAAAAATATCTCATAAGAAGTGGTTGGATGACGACGACAAGGTCAGGTGCTATGTGTTGGCCTTGATGTCTAATGAGTTGCAGCACCAACATGAGGACATAAAGACTGCCAACCAGATGTTGGCTCATCTATAAGAGTTATATGGTGAGCAAAGTCGCGCAGCATGCTATGAAGTGTTGAAGAGATTCTTCAAGGCATAAATGTGTAATTGACAGTCGGTCCATGATCATTACTTGTCAATGATCAAGCACTTAGAGGTGCTTAAGAAGCTCGATATGTCAATAGACAAAGACTTGTAGATTGATTTGATCCTATAGCCCTTGACTGATTCATATGGGCAGTTTATTGTAAGCTTCTATATGAATAAGATCCAGTGAACCTTGGTCGAGTTGATGAATATGCTGGTGACTACTGAAAAGATTTTGAAGAGTTCAAGAGACTCTATTCTTACTATGGAGCGGACTTCTTTCAAGAGAAAGTCCTCTAAGAAGAAGAACAAGTCTGTGAAGAAATAGAAGACGGAGGAAAAGAAGGAGAAGAAGGAAGATCCGAAGGAGAAGAAGGGAGATCCGTAGAAGAAGGCCATGGATAAGAAAAAGTATTTTTACTGCAACTTCGATGGTCATTGAAAGTGAAACTGCCCTGCTTACTTGGCCAGCCTGAAGAATAAGAGAGAAGGTGGACCTTTTGAAGGTATGCTCATTATTGAGACAAACCTAATGATTTCTTCTACATCCAGTTGGATGCTTGACTTTGGATCTAGTGCTCATTTGTGCACTTTTTTATAGAGTTTTGAGGATAGTAAGAGGTTGAGGGATGGCGAGATGATCCTACATATCGAAAATGGAGCAAGAGTTGCTGCTATAGTCGTGGAAACGTATCCTCTGCAATTAACATCTGGGAGCATTTTAGTATAGAGAGATTATTTCTATGTATCTACTGTGAGCAGGAATTTGATTTCTATCTCCTGTTTAGCATAGAATGATTATGTAATTAGTTTCTTTAAGAACCACTATATCATTCTTTCTGAAAGAAATAAAATTAATAGTGGTTTCTTGATACATAGTCGCTATTAGTTACATGTAGATGTACATGTTCATTATGTTGAGCAAAATGTGAATGTCATAGGATTAAAATGACTTAGAAATAGTGTTAATGAAAAGTACTTGTGGCACCTTAAGCTAGGTCATATAGTAGAAGATAGGGTTAACAAATTAAAAAAATTTGGACTAATGGATCCATTGACTTTCAAGTCATATCCAATTTGTGAGTCATGCCTTCAAGGCATAATGACCAAGCTACCCTTTGTGGAACATGGGGAAAGGACCATAGAGTTACTTGCCCTAGTACATATAGATGTTTGCGGCCCATTCGATGCGTCGGCCAGAGGCAATTTTATCTACTTCATTACCTTTACCAACTCGGTATGGGTATGTGTACCTGATGCGACATAAGTATAAAGTCTTTCAAAAGTTCAAAAAATTCAGACGTGAAGTGAAAAAATAAATTGGAAAGCCCATTAAGGTTCTTCGATCAGATCGAGAAGGCAAATACCTTAGTAGAAAATTTCTTGACTATCTCAAGAAAAATGGCATAGTCTCACAATGAACTTTGCTTGGAATGCCTCAACTCAATAGGATTTCAAAACGAAGAAACTAGATCCTATTGGATATGGTCCATTCTATGATGAGCTTCATGGATCTTTCTGGATTTCTTTAGGGATATAGTCTGCTAACAGCAATTTACGTGCTGAATAGGGTCCCTTCTCAAATCATTCCTATCACACCATATGAAATATGACATGGTGAGAAGCTAAGTTTGAGTCATCTCAAGATTTAAGATTGTCCGATCCATGTCAAGAGACAGCAGGCGGATAAGTTAAAATCTAGATCCCTTAAAGCTCAATTCATCGAATATCCTAAGAAGTTTTTAGGATATTACTTCTATCTTTCAGAGGACCGTAATATAATTATGAGTCGATATACTATTTTTTTTGAAAAATAATTTATTCAAGATGGTGGTATGGGAAGACAGATCAGGCTCAAGGAGAAAGTCTCCAAAGAGCAATGAGTTAAGGAACCTGAGGAACCTGGTCAGTCTGAGCCGATCCATACACTACCTCTTCCACCTCGTAGGTCTAGTAGAATTTTTCATCCTCCTAAGAGATACTTAGATATTATATCAGAGGATGTAGAAAAAATATTTCTCACAGAAAATAAGATTCATGAAGATGATCCCACGACCTATAATGAGATAATATCAAATATCAACTTTGAGAAATGACGAGAGATAATGAAGTCAAAAATTAACTCGATGCACTAGAACCAAGCCTGGATCTTGGTAGATCCACGTGAAGGTATTGTATCTATTGGGTGTAAATAGATCTTTATAAGAAAGATTAGTGTAGATGAAAATGTGAAGATATTTAAGGCTAGGTTAGTGGCAAAAGGGTATAGTCAGCACGAAGGCATTGACTATCATGATATATTTTTATCGGTGGCCATGCTAAAATCCATCAGCACGTTGCTTGCTATTGCAGCATATTTCGATGACTGCAATAGTAGAGAGTGATGGAAACTTGACTACTTAAATATGAAAAAACAAACTAAGAAGAGGCCTATTTATACCACTTATAATGGCCCGAATTAAAGCCCCGCACCATTAGATTTCACCATATAGCACGTACGAGACTGCATAAATCTTTGTTGCACCTCCTTTAGGTTAAGCCACATAGGTTGATCGGTGAGGTATAATATGGGGCCTACCAATGATCGATATGTGGCAGGCCACGATAGACCCGAAAATAATTGCCGGATCACTTTTCCAAATCATTATGCTGCAGTGCTTCGAGCCACTCATACCTTATAATTGTGGCGAGATTTGTAAAGTGGCACATTAATAAATTTTCAAAATTTCCTCCGTCAAATACTACAAATTAAATGCTTTGATTTGAAGATTGGATCGGAAGCAGAGGTCAAGCCTTGAAGTTAACTACTTTCTTCATCTAAAGCAGTGAAGTCACTTCGGATTTGGAAGTGGGTGGCAAATGTTATAGAAAAAATTTACCATCCAACCCAATCTTCTCATTATCAGATTATGACCAAATACTCACTTCGGATATCTTACTAATGACTTGAAAAGAGAATAAATGACTTCCTCGAACATCAGGAAGGGAAGACCATGGAATTAAACCGAACTGACTCCATGACATTGGCTACTATTTAACCCTCGGATCAAAGGCATATCGACCCTAAGGTTTAGATTATCCCGATGACATGAGATGAAGCTTTAAACCATCAAACTGTTAGAAGGAAAGATAATCCGAAGAAACCTCTTGGAATCTTGGAAGGTTTCCTTTAATCATGGGTACATGAGTTAATATTATGCAATTAACATCAATAACCCACTACTTACGATTCTCGTGATCATGGGCACTGATTCTTTGCTTCCATTATCGAACTTGGAGGTAATGCACAACTACCCCCTCTATATAAAAGGGGCACAAAAGACTCTCAGTTAAGTTTTTTTTCAAGAGAACAAATTTACTTTCTCACTCCCATACTCTTTTCTCTATTGCTCTTAAGCTCTGGCTGACTTAATCATCGGAGGACCCCCTATTGGAGAATCTCTGGTGAGAGTGGACTTCAATTGTAGATTCCTCAAGGAGTTCCAATCCTTGGATTCAAACTGACCACTTGGTTGGAAGGAGACTGGCCACCATTGCGCACCTCAGATCGAAGACTTGCAGCAACAGTTTGTTGTGGTGATAATAAAAAAGGAAGGCACCATTAGTTCGATATTAGTTATAAGTTAAGGAGGACTCTAGCTTATAGAGGAAGAGATCATCCTTCCCACATAAGATGTCTTTTAGAATAGAATTCAGAGGGGCAAAATCGAGAGACCCATGGACTAGAGTGGATAATACCTCACATACTGGGCCATAAGCTTTTGCCCATATTGTTGGTGGCCCATATAGATCCCGAACTTGCAACTATGATACACCTCTCATCCATACATAGACTCCTCTTTAACTAAGAGGCTATGGTGATAATAAGAAAAGAGGGCACTTTCCGTCCATACACACACTCCCCGTTAATTGGGAGGATGTGGTGATAATAAGGAAGGAGATGCTATTAGTCCCATATTGGTTGTGTATAGGGATTCTGTCTTATAGAGGTAGGGACCATCTTTTCCACATAAGGCATCTTTTGGATTGGAATTCAGAGGGTCAAAATTTTGAGATCCATAGGCCAAGATAAATAATACCTCACGTGTCGGACTAGAGCCCTTAGCCACAATAGGACCCATGGTATCAATCTTCTCTGTACTTCCAAATTTGAACGTTTAAGATTTCTGGACCTTGAATTTCAAAAATATGAGAGATTGTATTTGGTAGAAAAAATTATATCTAGAAATAAGAAGAAAGCTATTGCTTGGGAGCTAAATTACCTAGAACCAGCTCATAATGAGAAAAACTAGTGCTGAGCAAATAACCAAAATCCAAAGAAATCCATACAATCTGGTCCAATAAACATCGGTTTGGGTTGGTTGAAAGATAAATCAGCATTGCAAATAAGCTTTGCGGCCTGTGGGCGTCGGATGATCAGGTTGCATGCCCGAGAATTGCACTGAAGGATGTCCTATTTTCTTTTTTGATAGGGCTTTGATTTCATATTATGATGCAAAATATTTAACCGAAGAGTACTTGGATTAAATGGATCACAGGAAGCAACGGAAGCCCAAATAAATGGGTTGGAGCATCAAAATGGAGTCTAAGTGCATGACATATGATGAGTCCTTACTAGGACTGCAAACGAGTCGAACTTCTCACGAGTTACTCGAGCTCGACTTGACTCAGTTATTGTCGAGTTCGAGTCGAGCTCGAGTATGCGAGTCGAGTTCGACTAGCTTTTTGAGTCGAGCTCGAGTAGCAGGATATTCGGTTCGAAAACTCGCAAGTCTATTTGAGTATATATATATATTTAATAATATTATTTTTATTTATAATATATATATTAATATATATATTATTAATAAGATAATGCTTGATTTTAAATTCGAACTCGAGATCGAATATGGATCGGTTCATATTCGAGTCGAGTCGAGTCGATCTCAAGTTTTGGCTATTTTTTATCGAGCCGAGTTCCAACTTAAAATGTTAAGGCTTGACCGAATTCGAATCGAGTTTTGATTCCAAATATTTTGAGTTAAATCGAGCTCAAGTTTTCAGTTACTTGATTCGACTTGATTCGATTGATCGTTACATATAGAGTGGAAAAAAAAAAAAAAAGAAAAGAAAGAAAGAAAGAAGAGGAAGAAGAAGAAGAAGTTTGACTTTTTGAGTGCCGCGTACGGTGCATAAGAAAATAAAAATAAAAATAAAAATAAAAATAAAAATAAAAATAAAAATAAAGGAAAGAAAAAGAAGGAAACGGAAGCATGATAAAAGCAACGAAACCGTAGGCGCATAGTTTGAAAATTTGCTGAGGGCCACGTTCTAACATTTCGAGCTCAGGCACCAGATAAAAGCCGCGAAACCCGGTGGGCTACCGTCGGTTGGCGTTCCCTTTTGGTCTCTCGTCTCGTCCTTCCACCGTTCCCGTTCCCTCGACAACTTCAACCCCCCAACCCTCGCCCGCTCTCTGCAGCGACCGCCGCCGCCGGCCGACCACCGCCAGCAGCAGCCCGAATCTCGCAATCATGCTCCAGTTTCCGGCGTTCATGCGTCAATTCCCGTCGCCCACCCTCATCCCTTCCTCCACTCTGTTCCCTGTGTGGGCCCTCGCCCAGAACGACGAGCTGCTTCTCACCATGGAGGAATCCGAGCTCGAAGAAAGGGTACCCTTCTTCCTCCTCTCCATTCTCTCCCCAACCACTCTTCAATCTTAACTCTCCTGCCGAAATTTTCTAACCTAGGGCTTGTGATCTCTCTCGATTGGTTTAGATGGATTTAATCTTTATTTTTCTCAGTTACTTAAGAATCTGATGCTAACTGGATGGATGGTGATAGTTGACGATTTTTCTCTTATTTGCTAAAAGAATTACTAAGATGTGCTTTATTTCGTGGTTATCATGTCCTCGTTCAAGTGGATTCTGATCGTTAATTATTTTATTTCTTCTGTTATTCTATTTGTTTATCAAAATTCAGAAACTAAGGCGGTGGCATTTCTTTCATTCGTTCTTTCTTTTTGTCTCACCTCTTTGACTTTAAGCAGTTTTTCTTTACCCAGGTAGATCGGGAATTCTTTCTTTGTTGCAGACGATAAATAGCAGATAACACGTTCTTTCTCTATAAATTTTTCCTGCATGCTTTTGTTGTTATAAACCTATTACTGCTTTTAGTTGGTTAATTAGGAACAAGTCCATTCCAGCAATTAGAAACTTCCAAGGCCATATATGTCAGAGAAGCTGCATTCATTGTTTCTGCAATGTCTTGCGGTTCATTGGAATGGGTGTTACTTAGCCGCATTCTGGATTTTAATGCGAGTATATCTGCGATGTTTGTTGCATATGACATTTTTTTTGGTATGGGGTCAAGCTTGAAGCTACTATAGATCTCGATACTTTCTAGCTATTCTTTTGCTTTTAGGCTTTTAGATTTACATTAGTTCTGCAATTTTGTGGGTCTTCAAAAAAGTAAGTTAGTTTGTTAACTAATTCTTTGGTGGAAAAAGAAAGAAACTGTTGGAATACTACTTTCATGAATTTAAGCTTGACAGATGCAAAGAAATAAGATGAGCTGCTAGTGATATTGTCTTTATCTTTGTGATAGATTATAAAACTTGAGTTTTCATCAGTACGCAAAGGTGGAATTTTGTTGGCAAAGTCCAGCTCATAGACTTGGTTGGTGGCGTGCATGTCAAAATCTTCAAAAAACTTCATCTTTATTACATAGTTTGAAGAAACAAACTTGCAATCTCTTGAGTAACTGTGCTATTCTTACATGATTAAATTCTCTTATGCTCTTATCTAATAAATTGATTTGAAAGTTAAAGTGGAAATGTTCAAAATGTATTACTACCCTGCTATCTGTTTTTATTTGGAGCAAATTCATAATTGCTATCTTGATCCACCTTGATTGCAGTATTAAGATATTAATGTGATGAAATCCATATGTAATTTGATCTTGAAATTCAAGTTTATTTGCTGTTTGAAATATTAGCGTCCACCAATAATGACTTAGTTCAAGCAATTGGCATCTTCATGTCTTGGAGGAAGTAATGTATTTGAATCCTAATTAGGTTTTTGGAAGATTTGTTACTTTTCACTTGTATGACTGTGTGGAGGTGTAAACATCTTATAATATATTTAATGTGCATGTTCATGGAGCTAATTCATGTTGTGTCTAGTTCCAAGGTTTGTACGCCTTCTGCTCAAGTTGGTTAATGGGCTTTTCTATCCAGACTATGGTGATTGACTTATGCAAGAGAGAGGATGATAAATTTGTCATAGATGGCTGTTTAAAAATGCAAAGTGCTGCTTGTTATGATGCATAAGGTATGCATGCTCATGGTATCTTCGTGTCAAACCTTTAGTGATCAATTATGCAAGGGAAAGGTCCGAAAGGATGATATGTTTGTTGTAGTGCATTTAAGAAAGCAAAATGTTGATAGTTTGCAAGAATGAAACTATAGAGTGGTTTTGGTCTTTTTAGCAACATCCGAACTAGTTAATGGTTATACATAAAGGTCCATGTGATATTTGGTAGAAATTAACAAGACAGAAGTTATAAATCAAATATATTATATCTGCAAACAAGTGGAATAATTGTGTTTATATAACATAGAAAGGGGGTTTGACAAATACTAAGTCTATGGAAAATGTATATGTAATCTTTTAACAATCTAAGAAAATATCAAGTTAAAAGTACATATCTCAGTTTAATCTACACTCACCTTTTTAACATATTCAGTAGAGGATGATTGATAGATAGGAAACAGTCTGTATTCTTTTAATATGATTACATATGCTTTCGCTATTTTTCATGATAAAGCTTCACATAAGAACTTTTGAGCATAATGATTCATACATATTGCTGTACAATATACTTATGAAGTTCATGTTAAGTCTGACATATTCATACATATTGCTGTACAATATACTTATGAAGTTCATATTAAGTAAAGTCTGAAATGTATGTAGAATAATTTTTCTTTTTCCTTTTGAAAGTTGCCCACTCATTTTTAAACATTATAAAGTTATCAATATATCACGATTTAAAGATTTAAAGACTGCTGAAGCTATGGAAGAGAGATTCAATTTCATACAGGTTTGCACTGTGGTACATTTTTGTATATGCAATTATGCATTTCGAGTGGATTTGGAATAGACAATGACATGTTCATAGGCTATTATAAGCAACCAGCTTTACATATCAACATAAATGGTACCGCAAGTAGGGATCACATAGTCAAAATCTGGTTTTCTGAGTCTAAAAGTCACTGGTGCTGGTATATTAACAGTTTGATTTCATTGCTCATTCGAACTCTTTAGCTAATTTATTCCTATGGTAAAGTAACCAAATAATGCTATCAGCACTAAAACATATTTAACTGTTGGGTTTTATGCAAACATACTCCTGTAAAATTCCAAATTTGCATATTTAGCCCCACAAAAATGTGATTGCATATGTACATTTGTAAAGTTGATCTTTGCACAAACGTCTCTTTCCATCAGCTTTTTGCCAGGTGGCAAAAGAAAACCAGCCATTTAAATGCCAAAATTTCTAACAGTATTTTGGATTGCTGGATCTGAATTTTTGCACTAGTGTGCCTGCCAAAAGGTCCCTGACAGCCCAGATTTGAATTTTTGAGTCAAGACCTCTATCAGTGTAATTCTGACAGCTGATTTTTTGTTTTGAGCCTTCCTGATTTTGCTAACAGTTTTTGCATAGAGAGGATATTCAATGGCTTGCAGACACAAACCCACTCCTGACTGGAAAAATATGCAGACTTGAAATAACATGATCTGCATCATACTTGATTGATAATTTGGATACCTAACAACCTGTATCAAGAAATAATATGTTTAGTGAAAACACGAAAGAAAACCAACTGATCCAAAGATGGTACATGATATGTACCTGATAAGAATGAGGTTGCATTCTGTCAACAGTATTGGACTGTTGGGAACAATCTTTTGGCTTCATGAACCAGATATCAATTTACTTGATATGCAACCATTAATACAAACAATTGATACAAAGCACCCAACCATTGAATCCATTCAAACATTCAAATCATTGATGCAAACCATTGACACAAGCCATTTGAACTATTGGTATAAACCATCCAAACGACTGAATCCATTCCAGCCATTCAGACACAGTATTGGTTCCATCACAACAATTCAAACTATTATTAATTGTCTCATTCTAGCTTTAAGATGAAAACATCCAAATCCTTCAATGGCTGCTACCTACCAGCCCTATCACACAGAATAAAACTTTCAATGGCTGTCACATACCAGCCTCATCAAACAAAATAAACCATTCAACAGCTTCCATATACCGGCCACCGTCATACTATCCAAACAAATGACAAAAGTCAAAAGATGACATCATATTACACGATCCAATAGAAGGTTTTAACTGCCATACAACTCCAAAGAGCAAAATATGCAATTTTTGTTTCAAACACAAGCTACAGGCTTGCTTCTGACCAGATGGGTGTAAATGGCAATATCATTAAACCTGCACATTGACCATGAAGTTTTGTTAGTATAATGTTTTCATACACGCTAATCTATTATATTTCATAGACTTGGAACAAATAGATCAGCACACGTACCCATTAATATGTGAACGTCTAATCCATGCCACCAGAAGGTTCTTTCTTTGATGGTTGCTGGCAGGTCCTTGCACGTGCTTTTGGTCTTGGGGGAAATAAAACAGTGTGTGCCAATGGTCCATTGCTACTCCTACCCCCTGAAACACTTCCTTTTTCCTAGGCCTGTTGCATACCATTTATTAAAACCAGATAAACAACATATTGATGAGAAATTTTATAGAACCAAATCAATGTGTCAAATACCAAAGCTATCAAATGCAAGATAAAGTAAAATAGAGACCCAAATAGTGGAGTGGATAGAATATAGTTACCTGCCAGGAGCTCTAGCAGTAAAATGAAGAGGTTGAAGCTTGAGTTAAACTGGTTTCTTCTTCTGCTGCAACTAGCTTAGGATTTTTGCATATCTTTGCATGGTGCCCAAATTCTCTGCACCTCTTACACTTGCATTGTTCCTTAGATGTTGTTTCACCTTGATCGCTCAGGCCCCCTTTTTTTATGACTAATATAGTAGATTTAGTAGCAGAAAACCTCTTGTATCCAAGTCATTATGTCATTACCAATAGCTAGTATTTGACAGCTGCATTGCCTGTGGTTTAGTTTAGAGAATGGAGGACTTGTTGGATGGTTGTTATCTCATTCATGTTTAGTCTCATGTACTTCTTTTGTTTCTTAGTTATTTTATAGTATATAGAAAGGGATAAGTCAAAATGTGGATGTATGAAAGTGAAGGGAGGAATCTGCTCAAGAGGTACCATGGAATAAGGGTTAGAGATGTGTGGGCCACAACCCTGGGAGTTTGCATTATAATTGTTGAGATGGTGTAAGAAAAATTGAACATAGTGTGAATATCTGGTTTTCCTTATGATATATCTCGTTTCTGCAGCCTTTTCTATCTTTCCACATTTCCTTTTTACTGAGTACCAGTATATGCTCGATTTAGTTGGTTGTCTTTTGATGTTCAAGTTTCTCTTTCGTAGTTTCCATCTTTATATTTTAAGCAAATCATAAGACAAGATAATGAAATTGCCCGTGTATGGAAAAAATCATTTCCTTTTTAAATTGTTACCTGGGATTTCTTCATCTGGTTGCTATGTCTCTAGTTTTCCTTTTGTTAAAGCATATTAATGTCTCTCTTTAACATCAAATTTTGTCAATCTTCTAAAAGTCCATGCCATGCTGTTAGCTAAACTTTTGTAAATTTCAAAAATGTCATAGTTTATCAAACTGAAATGCATGAATTAGTGTAGAATGACTCAGTAACATGTCAAGGGTGACTGGATAAGAGACCAGGAAGGAGTCAAAAGGAGAAAAGACTTGAGATAATTAATGGGTGGTAAGAAGAAACTGGCTTGAATGTGGATTTAAATACACGACCTTGTGCTTTGGTACCATATTAACTAACTGACTGGTAGACTCCGAAAGCATAAGCTGTTAGGGAAGGAGTAAACAATATGCATCAGGCCTTAATAGTTTTATAACAATGTGACTATTAAACAGCAAACAGTTCAATACGTATAGAAGTAAATGCTAGTGCATGTAATTGCATATAAATATGAACATTATTATGGTTACCATCATTATCAAGTGTCAAGTGTACAATTTACATTTTATGAGCTAAAATTGTAATTGGGTATGTCTCACCTTAGAAGTTTGAAGCTATTATTCAGCAAATCCAGGCTTTGATCTTGGAAGTCCACTGTTTCAGAAGCTCCTCCAGTACATGATCCACTTTTATCCTTTATCCCCATAAGATAAGTCTCTCAAAACCCAAAAGGGCCTTTTACATTTGTGAAAAATTGCCTTTTCTTATAAATATTGTAATATCGAACTCTCAAGTGCTTCCAATTTTCTAATTAGTGTCAAAATTCCATGTGAAATTTTTGAAAGTATACTTTTGAAAGGTTATATTTATCGTCCATCAGTAAATATTTCCTTTTTTAACTAAAAAAAGCAAAAATAAATTGAAAATGACACTATAGCTCTCTTTGTTTTTCCAAAAATGAAGAAATGAACTCATATGATAATACATACCAAATTAATGCTAAAAAGAAGCAGCTATGGCCATTTTGATTGTTTTTGTTCAAAAACTGACTGAAAACAGCAAGAGAAGTTAATTTTGGGCAAAACTGACCCAAATTAATTTTGGCTTGTTTTCAGCTGAAATTTATATATTTCAGCCAAAATAGATGGGTTGGGCATTTTGCTTCAAACTTTGGTGCTAACTTGACTTGAAGTCAATGACCCTTGAAATGTTTTTATGGCCAATTGATTTGGACAGGAGCAGAGGATATTTCTATATCATTCCTTAACATTATTTTTTCCACTTCTGTAGCCATTAAATTCTAATCCACTGTAATGGTTTAATTAATTAATTCTAAATGTCTCATCTGCAGTGGAGTGAAATCAGAAAGACAAATAGCAACCTGGTTGTTATTGGGAAAACAACCCTCGATTATAAAGAAGACTTCGATGCTGATGCAGAAGATGATGATGCAGATAATGTAGAGGAATCCGAGGGTGATGAATTTGAGCAGGAGACTGGTTGATGTGTCCTGAGTTTTGTTCTCTCTCTAAAAGAACTTGCTTTGGTGCGATTTGGAAACTACTTGTTATTCACTGCTTGTCGATCATGAAGTACTTGTCAATGTGGCTCTGGATACACTATATATGTTTGTTGCATGACATCAAGCTCAAGCTATATGCATGTCCACATTTGAAAGGAATTGCTTTTGTTTTCTGCTGGTTTCTATGTCCGAGAACTCTTGCCAAAATTGGTTGAAGACGCTTCAGTGATTGCCAAGGACAACTTTTAGCTCACCGATAAATCTGCAGGATGATGCTTGGTTTTCAGATGACATGTGTTTTTCTTCATCTCTTATCAGGGAAAAGCATTTTCCATTACAAATGCAGAATCAGTGGGTTAGTTTTGTTGGCAAGGAACATATTGATGATTCTTATTAGTCACGTAGGCATGAAGTAAGAGGCTGGCATGCTTTGCAGTCCCTTTTCTGAACCTCCCATCTGGGTCCAGCTCCTAGATCTAGAAGCAAAACCCTTGATTTGGGTCTGGATGCTAGTCAAAAAAGAAGTGTCCTGATTGGAAATGCTAATTGTACCAAGCCACTTTGAAATTGCTGTTATTTTTCTGCATCTAGTCTCGCTAGAATGTCACTTATATTTAGTTTCAGCATTTGGTTTAGAGATGGCTGGATAACTGACACTAAATTACGATTGCGCTATCCAATCATATTTATATAAAAAACAATCATCAAATTGTTCAAGAATATATATATATATATATTCAATCCAATCTAACCAACAAGTCAAATTAATCAAATTGGGCAAATTGTTACTAAATTAATGTTCATGTGTCGTAATTAAATGTCATTGCATTGGACTACTAGAAAATCCCGAAGCCAAAGGTCAATCCGCTATGTACGAAGTCGTATCTCGTACATTGATAATTTAAAAGTACGGAAACTAGAATGCCTTGCAAGAAGGTGACAATCTTACCGTTCAAAAGGTCCATAAATTTAGAGTAGGTCGTTCGCAAATCGAACTATTTTATAGTCCAACGTGACCTCAGCCTAGATGTGGGAGTTGATCAAAGCCACAAATCCAAGTCAAATCTCAGGGATCCTGGAACACAAGGCATAGCCAATACTGGAACACAAGGCATAGCCAACCATGATGCTGGTCTTACGTCAACTCCGAGGATGGCACAAAAAATCTTACATAAAAAAGCCATTCTTGTGCTACTAAACCCTCCTGAAACTCCCTCTTTTCATTGTAATTTACATGGACTTGAAATCGGATCGAGCATATTCATATCCAAAACCAACAAAAGGCCAGCTTGTCATGCCTTGAACCTATTGTCTGGGTTGATCATATGACCTTGCCACAAATTCTCTAAACTAAAAATTAAAAATTCATTATAATCTCTTAATTTTAATAATAATTATTATTATCTTAATTTATAATAAATAATAAAAATTATATAATTATAAAATTTAATTATCCAACTGATATCAATGATGTTTTATCTATTTATCTTTTCATTTATGATTTCAATCATAATCACGTATAAGTATCCTACATCTCTGAAAGAAAAAAAATGATGTGAGCTTTATGGCTTAATAAAAATTTCACATATCCACATCAATATAATAATAATAAGTAAAAAATTATTAACTAATTATTATATAAATTTTATATCATAAAATACTACAATCATGAAACGTGCATAATAAAAATATATTTTTTATGCAACAAATTACATCAATTAATTATTTTAAGTTAGCATATATTAGATTCAATAATATTTAGGTTCTTAGCTCTGGACTATCACAACTATATCCTCGTAGTGGGGCATCAATGGTACTATATTTTTGATCCATGATAAGATATCAATAAGTACCATATTTCTTATCTATAATAAGGTATGAACAAATATAATATTTTTAATTTATAGCAGGACATTAATAACGTGACTAATCCAAAGCATCATAACCAACTATATAGATATATAATTTAATTATATATTTATTAAGTAAATATAATTTAAGATTATACCTTTTTTAGAATTCGCATACAAGTATCAAGATCTACATAAACTAAAATTAGTAATATATAACATATATTCATAAAAAATCATATATACTTAATAGATAAGTATATCATGAAAAATTAATATATCCATGCAAAATAAATTAAATTAGTATTGCATAAAAATAGTTTATATATGTATATAATTAATGTTTAGAAATTCGTACCTCTTCCGATATCTAAATTAGGCACAATGAGTACTTGTCTATATCTTGATCTATGAGCCAGAATGTACAGTACCAGGAAGATCTTCTGTCATAGTTGGTTGCTCCTTATAGAATTAAATCATATAAAACCTAATGTGTGACTAAACAATGTAGGATCCTCTATTGGAGTCAACCGGAGGCTACTACGTCCCCTAAATCCCTTCACTCAATCTTGGTTGTATTTGGTGCATTACCAGGCAATGATAATCTAGATTACCTATAATCTAAATAGATTGGTAGTAATATTGATTCGTATGTTTAGTACATATAGGTAATATTACAGTAAAATTACTAGAAATCTTGATTAACATATTTGGTATGACAATCAGATTACTGATAATATAACATCAAATTTTTAAAATATTCTCAAATCAAATTTATTAAAAATCACACATCATATATAAAATATAAATATATAATATTATATTTTAATATATATTTATATTTACAATATATATTATAATATATAATAAAAATAAAATAAATAATATAATATTATATAATATAATATTTATAATATAAATATATATTATATATTACATATAATATTATATTCTAATATATATTTATATTTATAATATATATTATACTATATTATTATAATATTATATAATACTATATTATTATAATATTATTATAATATATTATTATTAAAATAATAATATTATAATAATAATATTATATTATTTTATAAAAATATTATAATATAACATATTATTATATTATCATAATAATAATATTATTATATTATAGATGCTATATTTATAATATAAATATATATATATATATATATATATATAATTTATAATATATATTATTATATTATATTATTCTAATATTATTACAATATATTATAATATGTTATTATTATATTATGATATATTATTAAATTATAAAATGATAATATTATTATAATATATTATTATTAAAATAATAATATAATATAATATAATATAATATTATATTATAATAATATTATAATATAACATAATATTATAATATAGAATATTATTATATAATATATATTATATTTATAATAGATATATTACATATTATATATTATAATATATATATTATATAATAAATTATATAATAATATATATTTATATTTATAATATAATATTATAATACATAATGTTATATTATTATATTATAATAATAATATTATTATATTATATTATATTATAATATTATATTATATATACTTTTTTTGATAAAAATATTTTTATCCAAATTTGTCATTATCATATTACCAAATATTTGCTGGATAGCTACTTATCCTATTGGTAACCCAGATTATTTGATAATCTGAATTATCAATTTAAAAGATATATCAAATATAATAATTTAGTGTGGTTCTTTTAAATTTTTAGTAATTTATATAGATTGCTGGCTATCAAATATAATTTTATATATATACGAAAGAAGGTGGAAGGAGAGAGGGAGGAGATAAAAGAACAGATAAGGAGAGAGAGAGAGAGCAAGAAAGAAAAAGAGAGACGAGAGGAAAGAGGTGAACCATGGAGTCCTTCCCTCCACACGATAAGAGAAACGGGAGGATTGGACGAAAGGGATGGCGTCCCACGGCAGCTTTAAGCTGTGATGACAACCCCGCAATGACAATTGGTCTGTCTGGTAGAAAGAAGAAGAAAAAAAGTGAAACTAGGAAGACCCTGTTCGCGAAAATCCGGCAACTCGTCGGCTGGAATCAGGTGGTGGCGACAACTCGGGAATCGAAAGAAGGAAGAGAGGAAGGCCTATCAATCTTACCTTACCTTACCTTTGGCGAGGCTTCAGGGATGGATCGACGGAAAAACTTCAAGAATTCTTCATCGAAAGATCTTGAGTTCCCGGTCTCTAATCAAGCAATTTCAAAGATGGATGCTAGAGAAATGGTAGGGTCTCTGTCATAGCCAAAATCTTGAGTTTGAAAAAAAAGGGGAGTCCTGGAGCCTTCCACTCCGATGAACTCTTGGAAGAAACGAACGAGTCTGCTATGAGTATGCTTTCTCCTACCGGTCGTACTCTAATATTCACGCTAGATCATTGGTAGATCAAGAAGCCGGCCCCTTGCAAGCCCGGTCGAAAAAGAAAAAAAAAAAAAAAGGGTCAACAAATAATAAATTAATATCGCACTATTACATGCGTGCCAAACTTTCGTAGAACAGGCATTAGCATTAACTTTTGTTTGAAAACAGCGGCGGCAGGCCCCATCCAGTCATCATCCACCAGCCAGCCGCAGCACCGTCAGCCCACCAGACTCTTTCCCCACCGAATCATACCCACTCCATTCCATTCCAGGAACAAAACGGAGAGAAGCAAGCCGACAGGATGAAGCGGCGGATCTTAACCGCCGTCATCCACCTCCTCTCGCTCTCCGCCATCTCCGCCGCCGTGGATTTCCTCTTCAACTCCTTCAACACCTCCGACCTCCTCCTCGTCGGCGACGCCCGCGTTGACTCCTCCGTCGTCCGCCTCACCAACGACTCCAACTACTACTCCATCGGCCGCGCCTTCTTCCCCTCACGCCTCCATCTCTCCACCGGCCCCAACCGCACTCTCTCCTCCTTCTCGACCTCCTTCGTCTTCTCCATCCTCCCCGAGATCCCGAGCAGCCCCGGTTTCGGCCTCGCCTTCGTCCTCTCCAACTCCACTTCGCCGCCCGGCGCCATCTCCGGCCAGTACTTCGGCATCTTTTCCAACTCCACCCGCCAGTCTCCGGCACCGCTACTCGCCGTCGAGTTTGACACCGGCCAGAACCCAGAATTCAACGATCCTGACGGAAACCACGTCGGCATCGACCTCAACTTCATTCAATCATCTAAAACTCATTCCGCCGGCTACTACCGGAACGGCTCGTCGGGACTTGAATTCGTTCCTCTTGACATGAGGTCGGGGACAAATATCCGAGCTTGGATCGAATTCGATGGGCCTCGATTCCAAATCAACGTCACAATCGCCGCTGCCGAGGATCGGAGACCGCCGCGGCCACTGATCTCCTACACGGACCCGCAGATCGCCAACTACGTCTCGCCGCAGATGTTTGTCGGCTTCTCGGCTTCGAAGGTCAAGTGGGTGGAGGCTCAGAGGATTCTCGCCTGGAGCCTCAGCGACACCGGCGGCGCCGCGCGGGAGCTCAACACGTCCAATCTCCCCGTCTTCCTGACCCAATCTTCGTCCTCGTCGTCATCTCCATCTCCGGGACTCATAGCCGGGGTCTCCTGCGCATCCGTTGCTCTTGCTATTCTCTTCCTCTCCTCGGGTGTCTACTACTACTGTAGAAAGAAGAGGGCTAAGATCCGGGAAGAAGAAGGAAAAGAAGAGGATGAGGAGGATGAAGAGTGGGAACTGAAGTACTGGCCGCGGCGATTCTCCTATGAAGATCTCTCGAACGCCACAGATGGGTTCTCGAAGGAGAGACTTCTCGGAATCGGTGGATTTGGGAAGGTCTACAGGGGGGCTCTCCCGGTTTCGATCTCCAGAGGAATTGAAGGGGGAGGAGGAGAAGCGGAGGAGGTGGAGGAAGTGGCGGTGAAGTGTGTGTCCCACGAATCGAAGCAGGGGCTGCGGGAGTTCATGGCGGAGATATCGAGCATAGGGAGGCTGCAGCACCGGTGCTTGGTCCCGCTCCGAGGGTGGTGCCGGAAAGGAAACGAGTTGATGCTGGTGTACGGATATATGCCCAACGGCAACCTCAGCCAGTGGATCTTCGGCGGCGAAGGGAGGAGGGAGATCATGGGGTGGGCGGCGCGGCGGCGAGTGCTGGCGGATGTGGCGGAGGGGCTGCAGTACCTGCATCAGGGGTGGGAGCAGGTGGTGCTCCACCGGGACGTGAAGAGCAGCAACATACTGCTGGATGGCGAGATGCGGGGGAGGCTCGGAGACTTCGGGCTGGCCAAGCTGTACGAGCGAGGGGCGGCGCCGAGCAACACCAGGGTGGTGGGCACGCTGGGGTACCTGGCGCCGGAGCTGGCGTTGGTGGCGACGCCCACGGCGGCGAGTGATGTGTATAGCTTTGGGGTGGTGGTGTTGGAGGCGGCTTGCGGGCGGCGGCCGATTGAGAGGGCGGCGAGGGTGGAGGATGAGGATTGGGTGCTGGTGGAGTGGGTGAGGGAGATGCATGCGGAGGGGCGGCTGGTGGAGGTGGCGAAGAACGGGATGGATTTCCGGGAGGAGGAGATGGAGCTGGTGGTCAAATTGGGCCTGGCCTGCTGCCATCCCGAACCGGAGAAGCGGCCCGCAATGAGTGAGGTGGTGGCCCTTCTGCTGGCCGCCGAGGGTCAGCGAAACCCTGCAACAGACCCTGCTCCAATGTCTCTTTCTTCTGGTGCTGCTGCCGATTGAAATTAGTGTTGTTGGAAGGAATTATGCCTTTACCAAAACAGAAGGAATTATCTTTAATTCTTGAGGGACTTGAGAGGCCTACAACAAAGGCTTCTACCACAATGGGAGCCGACTGACAATCACTAGAAGAGAATGGGTCATCATGCGTGACAATATACTGAACTTCTGAGCTAGCGGAGATCTGATAAGTGGTTAAGAGCAAACGAGGCGGCTGACATTATCGGTGCTTAGCGAGAGAGAACGGGATCCTTTGCGGCACTTGAAAAATACTGTAGAATGCCGTATATAATTAGGTATATCTAAACTATCTAAATATTTTTGAAGTTTATAAATTTTTTTTTAGTATTTAATGCATGTGTTTATGCATGCATGGCCGTTTATCATAAGATGGATGGTATTTCACCATGTACAACATCTTGCAGTACTTAAAAAGCATCGCAAAGGATCCACACCTTAATGAGAGAGGACATGCAATTGATTTTGAGTTTTCTCATTACCTTCTTTTTGTTATCATTATTGGAAAGTGGATCTCCGCTTGGGTCTAAGATTAGCTATTGTTATAGGTATAAAAAAACATCCACATTTGCATGAATTGTTGCCATAGTTTGGAAGTCTTTGAGTTCAGTGCATAACATCCCTCAAATCACATGCATTGTCTACGAGGCAGTCACGAACCTAATTACCCTCCCTAGAAATATGAGGCTACTCAATCCATAAATATACCTAGCCATTTTTTAGGCTTCCTAAAGTATCCATGAGCAAAATCAAATGCGGGTGACCTTCAATCCAAAGTTCATATAACCTGATGGAAGGTTGCAAGAGTGTGATACCCATCAACCCACTAAACGGCCCACTTGAATTTTAAAGCGGCGGATGAGAGAGAAAGGATTGCCAACTTCCATTGGAATTTCATGTTGGGATTTGGATATGCAGTAGAATTTAAAAAATTTTTGATGTAGATTCCACGAGACACCTAAGTAGATGTTCTCCAACGGTGATCCATCCAGTAACATATCAAGAACTCTTTCCAAACATATTTCTTGATTCCTGTCAAGGAAATTAACAAACCCTCTTTCTTTTTATCTGTCAAGATCTCTTCTTGACTTCTTTCCTCTCTTTGTCGAGAATCTTTTTTTGACATCTTTCTCATTTTTTAAAGAATCTTTCTTGATTTCTTTCTTCTTTGTCAAGAACCCTTCTTGATGTCATGAACCTTTCTTAATTCTTCCCTTTTCACCAAGAACCCTTCTTAGTGCCCAACTTCCTTGGATGTCTAACTCTTGGACGTAGAATAGGGGCATAGGAGATCTTAGAGCCTGGAACCAAGGCGTGAAACAATTTCATGCTTATCCTAAGGAGGCGTCAACACCTCTTTTATATGTGCCCAACCTTTTCTCAACGTGAGACCTTTCCCATAAGAAAGAGGGAGCACAACTCCTATGCATATCTCCTTTGGCGTGAAATGAGAAGGGGATGTCCATCATATAGCATTAAGGATTTCTTCATGTGAAACTACTTTCATGTGAATTGCTATGGGCATTAGCCCTTCCTTATAAAGAGATCAAAGGTGTAGACTCCTCTTTAAGTCAAGCTTTGACTAGTCAAAGCCTAATGGCACTAGGAGTCCAATTATTTTGGGGATTAGGGTTTAAACATATGTTAGCATGCTTGACCAAAATTCATTAGGATTTCAACTAAATCCTTATTGAATTAGGTTCAACAAGACCTAATTAAAAGTTCTTGATCAATTTTCTTTTATGTATGACCCATTGGGTTTCACATCTAGCCAGCAATAAACTCAGGCTCATGTGCACCTAATACAATTAGAACTCTTCTAATTAATTGGATCCAAGACACATTGAGCTCAATTGCATTAATTAATTAGATTTTTTTTAATTAATTACTAAATTAAACTTTTTAATTCATGATAACTTATAAGTCAAGATTGATGTCCAGCAACATGCCATAACTATCTAGAAGATATAAAATTTTAGTGGAATTACCAAAACATCCTTCCGTGGTAAGTTATCGTGTAATTCAATCCTTCGATCATAAATATTCTAGACAAGCGATGGACATGAAATCTTGTCAAGCTCAAATACTTATCCATATATATCTCGATCTGATGATGATGACTTGGTTGATAAAATATTAAAATTTTTTTAAAAATTTTCATCCTATTTTGGCTAATGACTTCCTAAATCATCATCATATGAGATCATATTAGATATTCTCTCCCTTTACAAGGAGTGACCGATTCTTTATTGACCATTCACAACCTCTATGTATACTTCATCATATCCAAAACATCCCACACATATCTTAGAGAGTCATGCTAGGATATAAACTAAAGCATAGATCTATATACATAAGGTACCATGGTGATCTTAAGTCTAAGGATCACTTGCATCACTCCCATTGGAGAACCATCTATTGACATGCTTATAAGGCTCTATTAGATATTCTCTCTATAGATCAGTTTAGTAAACTCATTCTCTAATGAGCACCCACATCCTTGTATTAGTATTTTCATACAAATGATTGTGAGATCAATCATCCTCTTTATTGAGCATACATAGGATATGCCAGTATTATCGATATCATTGATCCATGACTTGATGATTCCTCGACTAGGAACATTTTAGACTGGGGCTATCAAGTGTTTTAGATCTCATTAGCATGATCTCATTATGGCCCTAAAATCATTATCCTAATCTATAGGATTCATTATAATCTAAATTAAGTTATAATGAGATAATATATAGCATATAATGAACCACAATATCTCATATTATTTATTACTGTCATGTACATGAGTAGAAAGATAAAATAGAAAAGTTTCATCACATCATCCATGCGATTAGCTTGCAAGACACTATTTAATCTTTTACTTGCACTAAAATAATTGCCCTTATACTTGATGCTCATGCTATCAAGATGGCAGTCACATTGTTGCTATGATAAGGTCTTAGTGAACGGATCCACTATGTTGTTCTTGGTATCAACTCGCTCCATGATCACATCACAAATGAGGCTGAAGTGTCTTAAGATGTGTTTAAATTTCTGAGGCCTCAGTTTATTTTCTTGAGCAATAGCCTTAGTGTTGTCATAATAAGGTGACACAAGGTGTACAATCTCTGGAACCATACCCAACTTAATGATGAACTTCTTCATCAAGTAACTTCATTAGCAGTCTCACTTGCAATAATGTATTCTACCTCAATAATCAAGTCAAATATAGTCTACTATTTGAAATTTTTCCAACTCACTACTCTTCTAGTACTTTCTAAGTACTCGAAAATATTTTTCATAGCTTTTCAATGATCCTCTCTTGGATCTACCTAAAATTTGTTATTTATGCCCAAAGTATAAGCCACATCATGCCTGATACATAGTATGACATATATGATAGATCTTACAGCCGAAGCATAAGGAATTATGCTTTTTCTCTATCTCTTTAGGTGTCTTAGGAGACATATTCTTAGAGAGATATATGCCGTAACTCATGGATAAATAAACTCTTTTATAACCATCCATGTTGAATCTCTTCAACACCAAATCTATGTACCTAGACTAGGAGAAGCCTAGCATCTTCTTAGATCTATCTCTATAAATCTTTATACCGAGTATATAGATGCTTTACCCAACTCTTTTATGAAAAACTTCTATGATAGCCAAGCCTTGATCGGTTGCTTATATCGAAACATCATTCTCAATAAGCAATATGTCATCCACATACAAAACTAAGAAGATAATGATTCTCCCACCTTTCTTCATGTACACACCTGATTCATCTATATTTTTAATAAAGGCAAATAATTTGACTATATCCATAAATAGATCTTTTTAACTTGCATGCACACTTGATCTGCCCTCTCATTAGAGAAATCTCTCTGATTAATATGCAACTATAGCAAGCAAAATCCAAATGGACTTGTCTGTTGGCAGCCTATTGGGACATACCCTCAGACACATCAACTAATGTCCATACTTGGTTGATATACATGAAGTCCATCTCGAATTTCATGGCCTTAAGCCATATGTTAGAGTCACTACTCATGATTGCTTTTGAATAGGTCATGAGATCATCATTCTTAATGATGTGTAGCTCAATGTCATTCTCAATGACAAACCTACATTTGAATGGTACATTGCGTACTATTTGACCTTCATAAAAGAGATGTGTGTGTTATGGCTGTCTCATCAATGGGCACTTTTCATTGAGGATCAACTTGTGGACTATTCATAGATTGATGTGGAATAGTTTGTAGGTCTTAAACTTCTCCAAATTTAGCTATCCTCCCACTATCCCCTTCTTAGATAAACTCTTGTTCCAAGAAAGTAGCATACCTACTGACAAACAATTTTTGTTCAGTAGGATGGTAGAAGTAATATCTCATACTCTTCTTCGGATAACCTATAAATCTATACTTATCTGATCTAGCACTGAGCTTATGTCCATCAACTCTTTTCACAAAAGTGAGGCAGCCCCATATTTTCATATGTTTAAGGCTCATCCTTTTTCCTTGCCACATCTCATATGAAGTGCTAGTAATAGATTTATATGATACTTTATTCAAAATGTATGTGGTAGTTTCTAGGACATATCTCTAGAGTGAAATCAGAAGATTTATAAAGCACATCATAGACTGCATCATATCTAATAGAGTATGATTCCTCTTTTTTGCTGCAACACTATTTAATTATGATATATAAGAAAGAGTCCCTTTGGAGAGAATTTTTTGATCGAGAAATATACTAGTAAGTATTCACCCCTTCGATCAGATTGAAAATCTTTAATACTCTTACTAGTTTGTTTCTCAACTATGCTTTTGTACTTCTTAAACTTTTCAAAGGCTTCAGATTTGTATTTCAGTAAATACACATATCCAAATATTGATAAATCATTAGTAAAGATGATAAAATAGGAGTATCCACTCCTAGTAAGAGTTATCATTGGTTGATAAATATTTGTATGTACGAGACCTAATAACTCACTTGTCCTTTCTCCATGTTCTATAAATGAAGTTTTGATAGTCTTTTCCATAAAACAAGATTCATAAGTTCTATATGATTTAAAATCATATGGATCAAAGAACTTTTCTTTATATAACTTGTTTATTCTTGACTCACTAATATGGTTAAGTTGGCAATACCAAAGATATGTGACATTTACATCCTCTTTCTTTCTTTTCTTCTTCTCATCAATATGAAGAACATTATCATTGAGTGATAGGAATATAAGATCATTACTTAAATGTTCATTACCCTAAAATTCATCAAAATGATAAATAAAGCAACCTTTGCTCTTTCCAATTATTTCAAAATCATGTTCCAATAACAAAGATTATAGAAATAATATTTCTAATGATTTTTGGTATGTAATAATAGTCTGCTAATTCCATAACTTTGTTTGAAGGTGACTTTAACAAATAGGTTCCTACAGCTTCAACCTGGATGAACTCTCCACTAGTATCGAACAGCTCAAAGTCATCTCTATTTAGCTTCTTTATTCCTTGCAATCTCCATAATAATTTGCATAAATGGATACCACATGCGATATCTAAGATCCAAGCATATGAAGCTAAAGCACTTAATAATAAATTAGTTTGTATCATATATAAACTTTTATCAGATACAACCTTTGTATCATTTTGCTACTTCACACTTGCAAGATAGCTCTTGCAATTAGTTTTTCAATGCCCATCTTTGCTGTAATGAAAATAGGTACCCTTGGTGCAGACATTCTTTGCCTTCTCCTTGAAGATGCTACCCTTAGGATTCAACCTTTTCATATTACATATGAAAATTAGTCACAAACTGAGAGAAGGAATCAGAAGGTGATTGTAGGATCAAATCTTAGCTTAGCTCACTATCTATGAATAAATCCAATTGACCTAATCGAGTGATCAAGTTAATCATTTTGAGCACATGGATCTGTATGGATGCACCCTCACTCGTCCTAGCATGGAACAACTACTTAGATATCTCATACCTAATAGTCCTACTAAGCTCTCCATATAACTTACTCAAATTGAGAAGTATGGATTAAGGATCCATGCTTTCATGTTGTCTCTATAACTTATTATTTATAGATGCTAACATGATGCACTTGACAGTCATACTGTCATTTTGCCACATCTTATATGCGGCTCTTTCCTTCTTTGTAGCATCATCTACGATCGGATCAGGACTAGGAGTATGGGGAATGTTGGAGACTTTCTCTCATATGAGAATAATTCTCAAATTTCTTAATCAGTTCATATAGTTAGGTCTAGTCAGCTTATTAGCATCAAGTATGCCGTGCAGTGATAGTGAGGATGCCATGATACACATAAAGATACAAAAAAAAGAACAATGCATAAGTGAACTACTCATGATGACATGCATGATTATATAAGGTCTTTTGTCTAATTGTGTCTCCTACTTATTTGGCAAATTCCATAGCCCTCTAGTATGGAAAATGATAAATCCTATTGATAGATTTTCAAGTGAGGTTGAGATCCCAATGAAGGAAAAGATCCAATTCAGAATCGGATTCCCAAGGCTTGAGTGAATAGATTTAGGTTTTAAAAATTTTAACCATCAAAATATCTCTGGTGCGCAATGGATACTGAGGGTTTCTTGATCTAGATGCCTTGAAAGACTTGAATGTACAGGTCCTCTACTTCGCACGCATGCCAGGCACCATAGAAAATAGGGATGAAGATCTGGATGTCGCACCTTCTGAAAGGTAGTAAGGGGAGGAAGAAGATCTGAAGACACCTCTTAGGATCTTCCTAGAAGGGTCTTCACACCAAGGAAGAAGACCTAAGCAGTTTCCACAACAAAAGAGAAGGACAACTTCTTCTTCTTTGCCACACACCCTCTCATACTCTCTCTTGCTTTATCGCACAAAAGCCAAAGACACATCTATTTTTTGCAGCCATGAGTCTGCTCCCTTTAATAAGTGATGCCCCAAGTATGAGATCAAGTCTAGATTGATTAGGACTCTTAGTCCTAATCTTATCCAAAGGAGATTCTTTAATGAAGAAGGACTGGTGCCTAAGTTGGTGCCCTCTCTATCTCATGCACGCACCCTAGAAGGGGGGTACAAAAACCACTGCCCCCTCCTCTTGGTTGGCCATCATAAGAGAGAGACTCAGGGCTTTGGATCTCTAAGGATCTAATCCAAATAAAGTTTGATTCGAATCCTATTCAAACTAGATTCGAACCAATTTCGAATAGACTGCTAATCTTAATCTGATTAGGATTCAGGTTCAAGTCTGACTTGAATTTTCAACCTAATTAAGTATAATTAAATCAAGCTTAATTATAATAGATTTAACCTAAAATAATTAGCACTTGAATTCAATCTCTCATGAATCCTTTGAATCAAAGATTCAATCATAATCATCCCCAGAATTAGACCTACACCTCATATCCAGTGCTAGCTAGACATAATCAACTGTGTAATCCTTTATGACCTCTAACTTAATTTTTAATTAAGCTAATCTATTTGTTCAATTAAGTCACATACTTCTAAATTGAATAATTTAGACTATAGATCAATTCTTTTCTATATTGCATGACTTAGTGCGTGACTCCATAGGTTCAAACACTAAGTCGGTAACATAAAAACTATTTTCTATACTAATTGAAGTTACCATCTAGCAATAGTTTTTGACTTTCAGATAGGTTGAATATTTGCAAAACAATACTCAAGAATCTTGGCATATGGTTACCACATGATTCATCACTTTGATCTTGAATGCTCAGGATAACTTAGGATTTATTGTCAACCCTAAATGTGTCATCCTCATTATATTTCGATCTTTCAAATCAATCACATGGATTACCTTGACCAAGGCTTTACTAAATTGAAATATAATGATGCATTATCTTCAGTAGTTCAGATGGGTCAATCCCATCTTAACTCACACATAGACTTCGCAAGTATTTGATTGTACCCAGTAGCCTTTCATCACTATATTAGAAATGTAGATAGTTCGATACCAAAGTACAATGAGTTGCTTGCAAGTCACTATGGTGATCTCAGGTCTGAGGGACACTCATGCCTATAACTTATGCGAGTTGCTCTTGATAGCAGAGCACTTAGTAGATGAGTCACTATTCGATGGCAATATATTCTTATATCTCACCTATATGCCATACCAGTATCGTACACTCCTTAATTACAAGGACAATCAATCAATATGGTACATAATAATCTATACTCAATAAATATCATCATCCTTGTAATGACATATTATTTGATCGTAAACTTAGTTTAAGAACTATATGATAAATCCTTCTTTATCATTTAGAAGTAGTTCTAAGCACTTTCATCATAATACAGGAGTTCGGTATAGAAGATGCACAAACATATGATGAAAAAGTTAAATAATTTTTTATTAATAAATAATCATATATAATTATAATAATAAGCTCAATCATCTACAATCTAGATAATTGATTTTAAGATATTATTTTTCAACAACTCTCACTTCGACTAAAATCAATCAAAATAGTATCGAATACCCATCTTCAATTTGTCATCTTCAAACTTCTTGATTCTGAGGGCTTTAGTAAATAAATCAGTCAGGTTCTCTTTTTCATCGATCTTCTAATGCTCGATGTCATCTCGATCTATGATCTTCTAGATAAGATGATAGCAATGCAGAATATGTTTCATATGCTAATGGGCCTTCGATTCTTTTGCCTGAGTTATGGCTCCAGTGTTACCACAGTAGAGCAGAATTGGTCCATCAATGGGGGATGCCATTATGAACTTCTACAACAATATAGCTTTTTTAGCAGCATCAGATGTCATAATATACTTTGCCCTAAATCTGCTATAGTGTGCTACTTGAAACTTTTCTAGTAAACTACTCTACCATTTAGGATAAATACGTATCCTGATACACTTGCTATCATCATGATCTGATTAAAAACTAAAATTAGTATATTCCACGAGTTTCAAGTCAGATTCTTCATAAACGAGCCATTAGTCCTTAGTATTTTTTAAATACTTAAGGATGATCTTTGCAATCTTTCAATGGTTCTCATCTAGATCAAATTGGTATCGACTCACTATCCTTAGTGAATATGCCACATCCAATCTCATATATGTTATGGTGTACATTATAGAATCTATTGCTGAGGTATATGGAATTCTACTTATACACTCTCTCTCTTGAGGGATTGTCAGACAATCCTTCTTTGAGAGAGAAATTTTATGATCTATCGAAAGATAGTTTGTTTTAGAATTCTCCATGCTGAATCATTTTAGCATAGTATCTATGCACATGGATTAGGACAAACCAAGTAGCCTATTAGATCTATTTCTATTAGATCTATTTCTATAGATCTTTATCCCTAGGATGTAGGATCTTGTTTCTAAATTCTTCATAGAGAATTATGACGATAGCCATAATTTTACTCCCTGTAATGTAAGGATGTCATTTCCAATTAAGAGAATATCATCCACATATGGAACAAGAAATATGATCATGAATCATTGATCTACTTATATATGCAGGATTCTTCTCCGTTCTTAATGAAGTCATATATTCTAATCATCTTATTAAAATGCATGTTCCAACTTCGAGATGCTTGCTTAAATTCATAAATGAACCTCTAAAGCTTGCATACCTTGCGTTTGTGGATGTGAACCTTTTAGGTTGTATTATATACACCTTTTTATCCAGCTCTCGATTTTAAATAGCTATTTTCTCATCCATTTGCTAGATTTTATAGTTCAGATGTGCGGCTATCGCAAGCTTGATCCGAATGGACTTAAGCATTGCCATAGAAAAAAATGTCTTATCATAGTCAATACCATAATGTGGATGATATCCTTTAGTAACCAGATGGGATTTATAAATCTCCACCTTCCAGTCTGCACTCTTTTTTATTTTGAAGATCCACTTACATCCTATGGTTCTTCAGATGGATCAACTAATGTTCATGTATTGTTGACTTTCATGGACTCTATTTTGGATTTTATGGCTTGAAGCCATTTCTCAGAGTTAGATCTTTGCATTGCATCCATGTAGGTGATCAGATCCTCATCGTTCTCATCAAGCTCGATAGGATTTTCATCTTGGATTAAGAAACTATGGTATTTATTTGGCTGATGCGGTATTCTATCATATCACTTTAAGAGTGCTGGTATATTATCTCTGAATTTGATCTAATCAAATTCAATTTAGGTTCAGTTACATGTATCGATTCTTCTACTTTTCAAACTTCATCAAGTTCAACTTTAGAAGCATTAGTTTCTTCATTAAGAAATCTTCTTTCTAAAAAAATTGCTCTAAGACTGATGAACATCTTTTGTTCATCAGCAAGATAGAAATAATATCCTTTGATTTTTTTTGGATATCCAATAAAAAGATAATTGTTAGATCTAGGACCAAGCTTATCTGTTATTAAACATTTGACATCTGCTAGACACTCCCAAACCCTAAGGTGTGAGGGTACTGGCTTGCATCCTGTCTATATCTCATATTGTTTTTAGTTATAGACTTATCCAGAATCTTTTAAATATATAGCAAGTCAAATCGAGCACATATCCCCAAAAAAAGATCAGTAGATTGGCAACGCCTATCATAGAACGAACCATGAGCAACAGGATTTGATTCCTTCTTTCAGACATATTATTATGTTGTAGGTCTCAGGAGGAGAGTCCATTGTGAGAGAATTCTATTCTCTTTAAGATATATCAGAAACTCATTGGAGAGGTACTTACCCCCTTGGCCAGAATGTAGAGTTTTAATACTCTTTTCAGTTTACTTCTCTACCTCATTATGGAATCGTTTGAATATTTCAAATGGTTCAAACTTGTATTTTATCAAGTAGATATATCCATACTTGGATAGGTCATTAGTGAATATAATAAAGTAGTGATATCCACCTCTAGCACTAGTGCTCATGGATCCATATACATTAGTATGTACGAGACTTAGAACTTTCCTGACTCATTCACCTTTTTCAGTAAAAGATGACTTAGTCAACTTTTCAAGTAGACAAGACTCATAGATAAAAAATGATTCACAATCATTGACTTCGAGAATTTCCTCTTGAGTTAACCTATTTAACCTATTCTTATTAATATGACTTAGCTTACAGATAAATATTTAAGATATTATCTATTCTAGGATGCTTGCTAGATGTGTACACTATACTAATAGGTTGTAATAATATATAAATACCATTGTTTAATTATCCATTCATCATAATAATACCATTCATAATGACATTATAATGATTATTCTTTATTGAAAATTCATAACCATCCACAGCTAAATGGCCTATAGAAATAATATTCAATAAAAAACTTAGACAAAAATGATAAACACTAAAAACAATGATATTTGATTTAAATACAAGCTTGATTATCTTTAAAGCTAGAACTAGAATTAATTTTTCATCTCCAACATTTAGGAGACTCTCACCATCTTCGAATCTCCTACTGACCTGAAGTCCTTGCATTGAATTGCAAATATTAATAGAGCTTTCAGTATCTAAAACTCAGGTAGTAGAATCACAAATAGAGAAGCTATTTGTTCAATAATAGCTTGCTTCTTCTTCTTTAGTCTATTCGGATCCAGTGAGGCAATGTATAGAGGATAATTTTTCTTCAAATGGCCTAGCTTCTTATAGTAGAAGCATGCTACCTGACTCTGGTTGGATATGGGCTTCTTGGTCAGATTGGGCATAGTTGCCCTAGCACACTATCGCACCTTTTTATTTTTCTTTTTATTATTCATCTTTCTTTTTTTATTATTCATCTTTCTTTTTTCAAAGGATTGATGACCGAAAGAAGATTCTCCTACTACATTTATTGACTTCTTATAGAGCGAGTGATCCTTTTCAAAAGTTTGTGGCAGCCCCAGTAAACCGTGGTAGTTTACTATAGGCTTAGTCATTCTAAAATAACTGAAAAAAGGAAGGTAGGATATGGGCACTGAGTTCAGAATCGCATCTTTCCCAAGTTGCTCCTATAAGAAAAATCCAAGTTTGCTCAAGTGCTCAATCATCTCGATCATGTATAATAAATGATTGATGATTGATGCCCCATCCTTTATCCCAGCATTAAAGATAGCACAACTGATCTTGTGCTTCTCAACATCATCGAAGGTGCCAAAGGACTCATTCAATACTTGAAACATATTTTTCAGTTGAGCATCCTCAAACTTGCGACTGAACTTATCATTCATCACCGCCCGTATTATGTAATGCATCATAGTTCGATTGTTCAGCCACTTCTGATAGGTATCTTGGACCATACCATGAGTGTTTGGAGTAGGCTTCGCAATTATCAGATCTGTCAGAATGTACAAGATCTGTTCATGCTCTAGGACTATCTTTAACTTTTGATATCAACTATCAAAATTGGATCCTATCAATTTATCACTATCCAATAGTGATTGGAGCAACTAAGAAGTGGCCATACCTTAAAAAAAAAAGAATCAATTAGTATATGAATCATTTAATTCTAAAGATATGAACTTTAGTCTAATGGTTCTTCCACTATTTTGTATGAATTGGTAGCCTCTACCTTCAATTCAAGAAATTACATTAAATTCTTTAGTAGATACTAGAATCTACATAGATTGCACATGAGCCCAACTTTGGTCGGTCAATTCATGTACATCTATGGGTAGGTTCTTAATTAATTATTTTTTAAAATAATTTTTAGTAATTAATTTTATCTCAGATTTTTTTTCAGTAGGTTTTAGCCTCCACGAAAAAGGTCTGCTTAGGTCCAACCATTAACATGATTATACTTTGTGCATCTAATCAATAAATGATCAGGCCCAACTTTGTTCGACCAACCGAGCCACCTATCATGAGAGACATAATTGAGTTATTATATTATGAACGATAATTTCAATAGCAAATAAGCAACAACTTTTTAGTGTTGAAAATTATGTTCCAAAGTCAATTATCAGCTTGTTGACGATTGAGATATTATAATTAATTTATTAATTAATAAAAATTTTTGGCATCTTTTTCATCATAAATTTACATCTTCTAATGAACTTCATTATTGTGATGAAGTCCTTAAAACTATTTAGTTTCGATAAAGAGAGGATTTATCGATTAGTTCTTAAATTTGTTCATGATCAAATGATAGATAGTTAATTAAGACGACAGCGTCTATCGAGCATAGGTCGCTATATGCCATATAGGTTGGTTGTCCTCTTAACTAAGGAGTGTGGAGACACTGGTATAATATACATATGAGATATATGGGTACATCGATATTGAACATGATCAATCTCAAAGTATTCTACTGTCGAGAATATCTCTGATGGGATATAGGTATAAGTATCTCTTAGATCTGAGATCACCTCAGTGACTTGCAAGCAACTCATTATGCTTTGGTACCGAACTAACTGAATTTTTAATTTAGCAATAGAAGGCTTTTGGGCATAGTTAAGTATTTACGAAGTTGGAGTGTGATCAAGATGAAATTGATCACTCCAAGAGTTGGAGAAGAATGTATCACTGTATTTCAATATAGCAAAACCTTGGCTAGGATAATCTATCAGATGGATTTGATATTTTGAAATACAATATGGACAACCTGATCAGAGTTGATAGTTGAACTCTGAGGTATCCTATGAGCATTATGATCAAGGAGATGAATTATATGAAAACTATATTTGCATGATCCTAAGGATGGTGTTCTACACCTTTTGACCTATCCGACTATCGGATATCATTGCTAGATGATCACTTTGATTGGTATAAAAATTTATTTCTATGCTACTGACTTAGATTCAAACCTATGAGATCACACATATTAGAGTTTATATTTTGATCGAATAGTTGATCCATAATTTAGAATCATTTTAGGGTTAAACGATCAATATGATTGATGTTTGATCTAGTGCAAGTGTTATAGAAGAATCGATTAGCAATTCGATTGCTAATTAGCTTAATTTGATTAAGCCAGTAGGCTGAGATTAAGTCTAATTAAATATAATTTAATTATATTTGATTTGGGCTTGATTGGATTAAGTTTAATTAGCTTATTAGATAAGCCAAGTACAAGGAAGAACTAGTCCTAGTTTAACTAGGACTTGGATCAATCCAATTTTCTAATTTGATTAAAAAATTAAATCAAAATTAAATCTAATTTAATTAAGTTCTTAAATGAGTTAGGACCTTATTTAATTGGGTTAGTTTACTCTTATTTTTATTTGGTTAAAAGATCTTGTTTGACTAAGTCAAAATAGGAGTCTTAGTGTGATTAGGACTCCCTATTCCTTATGCCACCTAATCCTCATGCCCCACCCCTTTCTCTTTGTATTTTTATGTGAATAATCTCCATGCCCAAAGGTTTCTCACACCCCCATTTCTCTCTTCTATTCTCATATGGAAGTTTGTTGGAAAACTAAGTCAAAAGGGAAATTAGTTTTGCTTAAGGATTTTATGAGATAGAATCCTTGTTAACCAAATCCTCTTCCCATTGTGTGCCGACCCATCTTTCTTTATTTCCTCTAATTTTTATGGTAAAAGAGAGATTTTTTATGTGCCCCCTTTGCTGGTCCATGGCAGAAAAAAAGGTGGGGGTGCCCAAGAGTTGGGTGCCCCAACAACTTCCCTTATTTGGTCCTTCTTAGTCTAGATTTTTGACCTAACTTGGACTCTGCATATCTCCTTATTTAAAAAGAATTTTTTGCTAGAATATTTTTGGATTGTAGAAATTTGAGATCTCTATTTGGTGTAGAAAAATTAGAGAAAAATTCATCTGGATCATAGAGATATTGAAAGCACAAATTAGGATGTCTAGAAAAAGAACAAAGAAGAAGAAGAGGGTCTTCTTCAAGGGTTTTTGTTCTAGATCTCTTCCTCCCTTTTGTGAGCTTTTGAGAGGCGTCTTAGCATCACAAATCTTCTTCTTTTCTTCTAAAATTTTGGAGTATCCATGTTTCAAAGAAGAAAGCATCGGATCGACCGTCGAAGAGAGATCAGCATAGTGCTAGCATACTGTGCTGATTTCCTGCATCAAGATCTCTGATCATGTTCGTGGGCTCATGTAGATGACTCCTAGATGCCGGATACATGTGCAGATCATGATTTCATCCTCAAGCCTGAATCAGCAAGTTAGAATGTCTAACTTGCTCAGGTAACCGATTCAATCTATTATTTTATAGCTATATTAGATGTAATATAGATCTAGATTGATATGATCAACCTTTTCTTCTCCTTTATGTTTTTAATTTTTGATTTAATATCATGCCTTAATCATGTAATAGATCTAAGATCTAGATATTTATATATTTATTTAAATAAATATTTAATTTATTTAAGTCTTTCACTATCTGATCTTGAAAAAGTTTCAAGGTCTACCCATGAAATCCTAGATCTAGTTCCTTCAATTGGTATCAGAGCAAGATTCTTATTACATGATTTTTATGCATGTTTAGATTATTTATTAGATTAAATTTAATTTATAATATAATTATTAAATTTAAAATTAAAAAAAAAATTTGGATTTCACGAATTGCCATAAGGTTGTTCTACTGTAAGGTTTATCCCTTACAGTGAAAAGGTTGTCCTAGTTCATGATGATCTAACTCTAATCATAAATTTATTAGATTTGATCTAATTTTATTTATAATTTAATAGATTTAAAATAGTTTTAGATCTAAAAATAAAATATTTTAGATTGCATGGACTGCCATAAGGTTGTCCTACTGTAAGGTTTATCCCTTATAGTGAATAGGTTGTCCTAGTACGTGCTAATCTAAAATATTGATCATAAAATTTTAGATTAGATCTAAGAGATTTTATGATCTAATTAAAAATATTTTAATCTAATTTCAATCATCATAAATGTGTTAGATTTGATCTAGGATGATTTATGATTGATTATTATTAAAACTGTTTCAATTACATGAACCTGTTTAGATTAGATCTAAAGTAGTTTTATGTTTATTTTACTTGCATATTGATTATGAATCAAACATGCAACTTGATTGATATAATTATATTGTAAAAGTATTTTACAAATATGAAATTTTTTTTCGAAAAGCCAAACCCCAACCCTCAGCCCAAAACTTAATTAAGAATTAAGAAGTTGTTTGATTAGATTCTAGGATTGTAAATTAAAGATCCTATGACACAAATTATAATACATTGAGTTAATGGGTTAGTGGGGATTAGGTCCATTAATTGGGTTAGACCTAAGGTTAGATTAAAGAATAGACTTAATAAGAGAATTGACTAAATCTAATCAATTATTGTCTTAGATTAGGTCAAGAATTCTCTAGAGTAATTACAGTAGTTGTAGTTGGTCAAGTCCATGTCTTTAACAATAGCCAAATGTACTTGATTCTTGGCTAAGAGGTCTAGCTCGAACTGTTAGGTTGATCTAATCAAGACTAATTAAATCAGTTGGTGTCTAAGGTAAGTTTGGCACATACAATTGATGTTTTTTAATTGGTAGCCTACTTATCTGGCCATTTTTGATGGTGTCTAAGGCAAGCTTTGGCAGACTCTTCCACCGATCTCACTTACCTGGCCTTCTTGGTGAGATTGAGTTTTGATCAGATCACTTGACAATTTGAGTTGATCCATGTCAGCTAGGTAAATCAGTGTGATTGATTTAGGTGCTCCTAGACCAGCCTGTTAGTGGTCTCCCTTAAGCTGACTTGGTGAAGCCAGTGGGAGGATCATGACAAGCTGGTTAATTTGACCTACTCACTTCTATAAATAAATTTTCTAAAATTATTAGGTCTCTAAAATGAAATAGTTATATGATAACTAGATCACAACCTCCCATTAAAGTGGATGATAATGAGTCCATCATTTGGATAATCATTGGAGGCTCAAAGGCCTAGTGCTTATCGATTGATGGAATTATCATTCATTATATGATCTCTTGGGTACATCTTTCTAAATGGTAGTTAGGTGGGCCAACCAAAGTTGGGCCTAATCATTTATTGGTTGGATGGGCCAAGTATGGTCATGTTAATGGTTGGATCTAACTGGATCCTTTTCTGAGAAGGCCAAAGCCAACTGATCAGGGGGCCTGGAGCAAAATTTAATTACTAAAAATTATTTAGAAAAATAATTGGTTATGAACCTACCCTTAGATGTACATGGGTGGGGCAACCAAAGTTGGGCTTGTGTACAGTCTATGTGGATTTCCGTATCCACTAAGAAATTAGGATAATTTCTCGAATTAGAGGTAGAGGCTATCAATTTGAATAAAATAGTGGGAGACTCTTTTGATTAAAGTCTGAATTTCTAGGTTTAACAAATCAATTACTAATTAGGTAATATTTTACTTTTGTGTAGATATGGCCACTTCCCTATCACTTCGATCATTGTTGGATAATGATAAGTTGGTAGAACCCAACTTTGATAGTTGGTACTGAAAGTTGAAGATTATCCTGGAGCATGAACGGATCCTATATGTGCTGACGGATCCTGCACCTGAGGAGCCAACTGCCAATGCACGTGGAACAGTCAGAGATACTTATCAAAAGTGACTTAGTGATCAAACCACGGTGTACTACATTATGCTGGCTATGATGAGCGATGAGTTCAGTCATAGGTTTGAAACAGCTCAGCCAAATGAAATGCTCCAAGTGTTGGAGGATTTTTTTGGCACACCCGATGACGTTGCGAGGCACAAGACTAGTTGCACCATCTTTAATGCCAGAATGTGGGATGGAGCCTCTATCACTGATCATGTACTGTACATGATCGAGCTGATAGAGCATTTGAACAAGCTTGGCTTTTCCTTGTACAAACAACTTGGAAAAGATGCAATACTGAACTCACTGCCCAAGTCTTATCTTTCATTCCTTACATATTATAGAATGTTAAAGCCTAAAGTTAACTACCATGGATTACTGGGGTTACTTCAGAACTTTGAGAAGGATCATCAGCTCCATAAAGAGTCGGTGAACTTAGTGGGAGGTTCGTCTTCTCATTCTCGACCTTTTGGGAAAGAAAAGAAGAACAAGAAGAAGAAAGCTAAGAAGGTGCCTGTTCAGGCTAGGACATCTGTGCAAACTCAGATCCAAAAAACTAAGCTCGATGAGAGTCAAGCTGAATGCTTCTTCTGTAAGAAGTGGAGGCATTGAAAGAGAAACTGTCCTCAGTACATTACCTCCCTAGATCCGAACAGATAGAGGAAGAAGCAAGCTATTGCTGGGCAAGGTATTTATATGATAACTCCTTGCAATTTTTCTGTGTGTGATAGTACTGATTGGGTATTGGATACCGAAAGCCCTTAACATATTTGCAATTCATTGCAGGGGTTGTAGGTCAGTAGAAAATTCAAGCAAGATGAGAGATTCCTAAATATTGTAGATGGAAGACCAGTTCCAATTCTAGCTTTAAAAATTTTGAAACTTGTATTTGAATCTTATACCGTTGTTCTTAGTGATTGTTGTTTCTATCCTAGTTTCTTTTTAAATATCATTTCTATAGGCCTTTTGGCCATGAATAATTATGAAATTTTAATAAAGAAATGAGTTTGTAATGCCATTATGAATGGTGTTACTGCTTTCTATGGATAATTGAATAATGGTGTATATATGTTATCACAATCTGTTAATGTAGTCTATTCAACTGGCAAACATCCTAGATTAGATAATGTGATAGATATCTATTTATGATACTATAGGCTAAGTCATATAAATAAGAATAGGATAAACAGGTTGGCTCAAAAAGGTATCCTCGAACTTAGTGATCGTGAATCGCTTCCAACGTGTGAATCCTATCTTCTTGGTAAAATGACTAAGTCATCTTTTACTGAAAAAGGTGAGAGAGCAATTGAACTCTTAGGACTAGTACATACTGATGTATGTGGACTAATGAGTACCAATGCCAAAGGTGGATATGTCTACTTCATCACTTTCATAGATGATCTATCCAGATTTGGATATGTCTATCTGATGAAATATAAGTTAGATTTATTTGAAATGTTCAAATAATTCTGAAGTGAAGTAGAAAAATAAATCAAAAAGAGTGTTAAAACTCTTTGGTCTGACCGAGAAGGAAAATACCTTTCTGATGAGTTTCTTACATATCTAGAAGAGAATGAGATTTTCTTTCAATGGACTCCTCCAGGAACACCACAGCATAATGGTGTATCTGAAAGAAGGAATCGGACTCTGTTAGACATGGTCTAATCCATGATGGGTTTTGCTAGCTTGCCGATATCCCTCTAGGGATATGCACTCAAATTGGCTTGCTATTTTTTAAACAGGATTCCAAGTAAATCTATGGTTAAAACTCCATATGAGATATGGATAGGACTTTCACACCTTAGGGTTTGGGGGTGTCCGGCTTATGTCAAATGGTTAATTACAGATAAACTTGGACCTAGGTTTGACAAGTGCGCATTTATAGAGTACCCAAAAGAGACTAAAGGATACTATTTCTACTATGCTGATGAACAAAAGGTGTTCGTCAGTCTTAGGGCAACCCTTTTAGAAAAGAAGTTTCTTAGTGAAGGAACTGTTGCCTCTAAGGTTGAACTTGATAAAGTTCAACAGGTAGAAAGTTCGACATAGAATGTTGAACTTAAGTCGGATTTGATCAGATCAGATCCGAAGCCTAGTGAACCTGCATCATTAAGGTGATTCGGTAGAGTACCACGCCATCCAAATAGATACTATGGATTCTTGGTCCAGGATGGTGATCCCATCTAACTCGATAAGAATGATGAGGATCCGATCACTTATATGGATGCGATACAGAGTTCCGACTCTGAGAAATGGCTAGAAGCTATGAGATTCGAAATAGATTTCATGAAGGTCAATGATGTATGGATATTAGTTGATCCACCTGAAGAGGTTAAATTCATTGAATGTAAATGAATATTCAAAAGAAAAAGAGGCACAGACAGAAAGGTGGAGACCTATAAAGCCCGTCTGGTTGTCAAGGGGTATCATCAATGTTATGGTATTGACTATGATGAGACATTCTCTCCAGTAGCAATGCTCAAATCTATTCGGATAATGCTTGCAATAGCTACCCACCTAGTCTATGAGATCTGGCAGATGAATGTGAAGATGACTTTTCTAAATGGAGAGCTAACCGAAGAGATGTATATGATACAACCTAAGGGGTTCACATCCATAGATGAGTCTAAGGTGTGCAGGCTTCAAAAATCCATTTATGAATTAAAGCAAGCATCTCGGAGTTGGAACATGTATTTTGATAAAGTGATCAAAATGTATGGCTTCATTAAGAATGGAGAAAAATCCTACATTTACAAATGGACAAATGGTCCAGCAGAGGTACTTCTTATTTTATACGTGGATGACATTCTCTTAATCGAGAATGACATCTCCACACTATAAGAAATAAAAGTCTGATTGTCATCACAGTTCTCCATGAAGGACTTGGGTGAAGCATCCTACATCCTAGGGATGAAGATCTATAGGGATAGATCTAAAAGGATGCTTAGTATATCCCAGTCTACGTACATAGAAATAGTGCTAAAGAGGTTCAATATGGAGAATTCCAAAAAGGGCTATCTCTCGATAGACCAAAAAATTTCTCTCTCTAAGAAGGATTATCCGACAACTTTTGAAGAGAGAGAGAGTGTATGAGTAGAATCTCATATGCTTCGGTAGTGGGGTCTATTATGTATGCAATGACATGTACAAGACTAGACGTGGCATACTCACTAGGAGTAGTGAGTAAATACCAGTCTGACCCTAAAAAAAATCACTGAAAGGTGGTTAAAACCATCCTTAAGTATTTGAGAAATACTAAGGATCAATGGTTGGTTTATGATGAGTCAGATTTGAAACTTATGGGGTTACAGACTCCAACTTTCAATCTAACCATGATGATAGTAAAAGTATATCGGGGTATATCTTTACTCTAAATGGTGGAGCCATCTGCTGAAAAAGTTTCAAGCATCATACAGTGGTTAACTCTGTTTGAAGCAGAGTACATGGCAGCATCAGATGCAGCAAAGAAAGCTGTGTGGCTGAGAAAGTTCATCATCGAGCTCGGAGTAGCATCCTCCATTGATGGTCCAGTCCCGCTCTACTACAATAGCATTAGCGCCATAGCTCAAGCAAAGGAACCAAAGGCACACCAGCGAACAAAGCACATTCTACACCACTTTCATTTGGTTAATGAGATCGTGGATCGTGGTGACATCGACCTTCAGAAGATTGATGTAAAGGAGAACCTAGCCGACCCCTTCGCTAAAGCCCTGGCAATGAAGGAGTTTGACAACCATAAGTCAAAGATGGATATTAGATACTATTCCGAGTGGCTTTAGGATAAGTGGGAGTTATTGAAAATTATGTTCCAAAGTCAATCATTAGCCTATTGATGATTGAGATATTATAATTAATTTATTAATTAATAAAATTTTTTTGGCATCTTTTTCATCATAAATTTACATCTTCTAATGAACTCCATTATTGTGATGAAGTTCTTAGGACTATTTAATTTCAATAAAGAGAGGATTTATCGATTAGTCCTTAAATTTGTTCATGACCAAATGATAGACTGTTAATTAGGATGATAGCATCTATCGAGCATAGGTCGCTATATGCCATATAGGTTGGTTGTCCTCTTAACCAAGAAGTATGGAGATATTGGTATGGCATATAGATGAGATGTATGGGTACATCATTATTGAACGTGACCAACTTCAGAGCATTCTGCTATCGAGAATGTCTCTAATGGGATATAGGTATAAGTATCTTTTAGACCTGAGATCACCTCAGTGACTTGCAAGCAACTCACTGTGCTTTGGTACTGGACTAACTGAATTTTTAATTCAGCAACAGAAGGCTTTTGGGCATAGTCAAGTACTTGCAAAGTCGAAGTATGATCAAGATGAAATTGACCACTCCAAGAGTTGAAGAAGAATGTATCACTGTATTTCAATATAGCAAAACATTGGCTAGGATAATCCATCAGATGGATTTCATATTTTGAAATATAATATGAACAATCTGATCAGAGTTGACAGTTGAACTCTGACGTATCCTACGAGCATTTTGGTCAAGAGGATGAATTATATGGAAACTATATTAGCATGGGTTCTAAGGATAGTGTTCTACACCCCTCGACCTATTCGACCGTCGGGTATCATTGCTAGATGGTCACTTTGATTGATACAAAAATTTATTTCTATACTACTAGCTTAGGTTTGGATCTATGAGGTCATACACATTGAAGTTCATATTTTGATCAAATAGTTGATCCATGATTTAGAATCATTTTAGGATTAAACGATCAATATGATTGATGTTTGACCTAGTACAAGTATTATAGGAGGATCGATTAGCAATTTGATTGCTAATTGGATTAATTTAATTAAACCAGTAGATTGAGATTAAGTCTAATTAAATATAATTTAATTTAATTTGATTTGGACTTGATTGGATCAAGTTCAATTGGCTTATTGGATAAGTCAAGTGCAAGGAAGAACTAGTCCTAGTCTAATTAAGACTCAGGTCAACCCAATTTTCTAATTTGATTAAAAAATTAAATTAAAATTTAATTTAATTTAATTTAATTAAGTCCTTAAATGGATTAGTATCTTATTTAATTGGATTGGTTTATTTTTATTTTTATTTGGTTAAAAGACCTTATTTGACCAAGTCAAAATAGGAGTCCTAGTGTGACTAGGACTCCCTATTCCTTGCACCACCTAAACCTCATGCTCCACCCCTTTCTCTTTATATTTTTACATGAATAATCTCCATGCCCAAAGGTTTCTCACGCCCCCCTTTTTCTCTTCTATTTCTCATATGGAAGTTTGTTGGAAAACCAAGTCAAAAGGAAAATTAGTTTTGCTTAAGGATTCTATGAGATAGAATCTTTGTTGACCAAATCCTCTTTCCATTGTGTGCCGACCCATATTTATTTATTTCCTTTGGTTTCCATAGTAAAAGAGGGATTTTTTCTGTGCCCCCTTTGCTGGTCCACGGTAGAAAAAAAGGTGGGGGCGCCCAAGAGTTGGGTGCCCCAACAACTTCCCTTATTTGGTCCTTCATAGTATAGGTTTTTGACCTAACTTGGACTCTACATATGTATTTATTTAATAAAAATTTTTTAATAAAATTTTTATGGATTGTAGAAATTTGATAGTTCTCTTTGGTGTAGAAAAATAAAAAAAAAATTCATCTGGGTCGTGGAGATATTGAAAACACAAATTAGGATGTCTAGAAAAAGAACAAAGAAGAAGAAGAAGGTCTTCTTCTAGGATTTTTATTCTAGATCTTTTCCTCCCTTTTATAAGCTTTTGAGAGGTGTCTTGACATCACAAATCTTCTTCTTTTCTTTTGATATTTTGGAGTATCCAAGTTTCGAAGAAGAAAGCATCGGATCAACCATCGAAGAGAGATCAGCACAGTGCTAGCATAATATGCTAATTTCCTGCATTAGGATCTCTGATCGTGTTCGTGGGCTTGTGTGGATGACTCCTAGAGGTTGGATGTGTATGCGGCTCATGACTTCATCCTCAAGTCTGGATCAGAAAGTTAGAACGTCTAACTTGCTCAAGTAACAGATCCGATCTGTTATTTTATAGCTGCATTAAATGTAATATAGATCTAGGTTGATATGATCAACCTTTCCTTCTCCTTTATGTTTTTATTTTTTGATTTAATATCATACCTTGATCATATAATAGATCTGAGATCTAGGTATTTACATATTTATTTAATAAATATTTAATTTATTTAAGTCTTTCCGCTGCTTGATCATAAAAAAATTTCAAGATCTACCCATGAAATCCTAGATCTGGTTCTTTCGTTTAGACCTCTAATGACCATCTAAGTAATGGACCTATTATCACTCAACTTAATGGGAGGTTATGATCTTGTTATCTCATAACAATTTTATTTTATGGACCTAATAATTTAAAGAATTTAATTATATGGTTAAGAAAAGAAGAGAAAAGGTTAACCAATAGTTAATAATCCTTCCACTAACTTCACAAAGTCACAAAAAAGATTAATGACCAAGCTAGTTCAGGGGCACCTAAATCAATCACACTGATTTAACCTTAATGGTATCGGTTAGCTTGAATTATTAAGTGATCTAGTTAAAATATAATTTTTCAAGTTGGCTAGGTAAGTGAGATCGGTGGAAGGAATATATCATTAACTTGCTATAAACTCTATCTAGGTGAATAGCTCCCAATTAATCACCACCAATCAAGACTGCCAAACTTATCTTAGACACTAACTGGTTAATTAGTTTTAATTTAATCAACCTAATAATTTCGACTTGGCCACTGAGTTATAATCAGATCCATTTGGTAAATCAAAATAATGGACTTGATCAACTACTACTATTGAATTGATCTAAAGAGAAGAATTTACCTAATCAGAATCAACTATTTGTTTAGATTTGATCAATTATTCTAATTAGTCTATTATTTATATGATTTCTAACCCTAGGTCTAACCCAATTATTAGGACCTGATCTAAGCTAACCCATTAACCCATGATTTATTAAATATGGCCTTAGATCTTAGAGTCTCAAATCTAGATCTCTTAATTCCAAATTAAGTGTATGAAACGTGTGTTTCAATTGTAAAACTATTTTACTAGAGTTTCATGTGAAGCATACATATAATTTATGATCTTAAAGGCTAATTTTTAGATCATGATTTAACAATTAAACATGAATTAATTTGATCTAAATTGCATATATACATCACGTGTCATGGTATCTTTTAGATCACTATCTATTGTATCATATGCAACACACAATTCAGATTATAACTAATCTAGGTGTGCACATAATCATATCAATCTTAAATATTGCATCAAACTTTGTTTCAGATCTGAACCTCTAATCATACAGCATATAAAAGAAAGGATTCAGATATGGAATCTATTCAAAAACATATATAAACACAGAGAAAAAAATTCTGTTTAAACCCATTTTGCTGTTGTGCAGAATTTTGTTTAGAAACAGATATGAAAATCTGTTAAAATAGATTTGTTTAAGATCTTGATTAGGTCTAACTTCCTACCTGAAACATTCTTCAAAAGATTCTATTAAAACTGATTTAAAATAGATTATAATCAGGTTGTTATTCCACCAAAAATCTGCACAAGAAAATTCTTTTATAATAAACTTATAACAAACTACTATCAACCATTGATTTGTTTCTTGAAATTTCTGATTAAAACCAAAATAGAAAATTTAGATTAATAGGTTTAAATCAGATTTTAGTGTCTAACATAAAATTAAAGGGTCACAAATCATATGTAACCCCTACAGAACAATGCTATGCATCATATGTTCGAAACCCTGGAGCTCTGATACTAATTGAAGGGAAAGATCCGATTTAGAATTGGATTCCTAGGGCTCAAGTGAATGGATTCAGGTTTTAAAAATTTTAACCATCAAAATACCTTTGATGCACAGCGAATACTGAGGGTTTCTTGATCTAGATAACTCACAAGACCTAAACATACAGGTCCTCTACTTGACGCGCATGCCAGTCCTCGTAGAAAAGAGGGATAAAGATCTAGATGTCGGACCTTCTGAAAGGCAGCAAAAGGAGGAAGAAGATCTAAAAGCATCTCTTATGATCTTCCTAAAGGGTCTTCACGCCAAGGAAGAAGATCTAAGCAATCTCCATGCCAAAAGAGAAGAAGGACAACTCCTTTTTTGCCGCACACCCTCACTTTCTCTTGTTTTGTTGCATAAAAGCCAAAGACACATGTTTTCTGTGGCCATGAGTCCCCTCCCTTTAATAATGGATGCGCCAAGCATGAGATCAAGTCTAGATTGATTAGGACTCTTAGTCCTAATTTTGTCCAAAGGAGACTCCTTAATGAAGAAGGATTGGCGCTTAAGTTGGCGCCCTCTCTATCTCATGCACACACACAAGAAAGGGGATGCAAAAACCAATGTCCCCTTCTTCTCTTGGTTGGCCATCATGAGAGAGAGACCTAGGGCTTTGGGTCTTTAAGGATCTAATCCAAATCTAGTTTGATTTGAATCCAATTCAAACAAATTTTGAATAGACTGCTAACCCTAATTTGATTAGGATTCAGATTCAAGTTTGACTTGGATTTCGAACTTGATTAAGCACAATAAATCAAGCTTAATTATATCAGATCTAATTTAAAATAATTAGCACTTGAATTCAATCTCTCATGAATTTTTTAGATCAAAGATTCGATCATAATCATCCCTAGAATTAAACCTGCACCTCATGTCCAATGCTAGCTAGACATATTTAATTATTTAATCCCGTATAATCTCTAACTTAATTCTCAGTTAAGTTAATCTATTTATTCAATTGAGTCACATAATTCTAAATTGAACAATTAGATAGTTACTATGGTAATGTATACCTTGGATCAGTCATGGTAACAATCAGAAAATCTCTAATCAGCATACAATCATGAATCCTCTGAACAACCTAAGTTACCCATGTGCTTTTCGACCTAAAGGCTGAATTGAGGTGCATATCCGGGCCATTTCCTTCAACGTGATCAGTGATCCATCCAATACTTGAGTCCCTCTATTTACCTTAGTTAGACAATCCCTTAGCATGCATGATAATCCATCTTATGGATAAGTTAGGATCCATTCAGTCATAACTAAACTATTACCCACTCTGCATGATTTCGTGAGAGCAGATAAGGCATCCAAATCATACCAGTAATGGCCTCCTCATTCTAGAAAAGTAAAAAAGGACTATAATGTTACAATAACATGAATAACGGCCTAAGATTTATGGAACAGCGCAAGGTCCATGATACTTCTTCCTTACAAATATCAAAAGTCCTAAGGACCTAGGTAAGTAAGCAAACCCTCTCAGAGAACCAGTTGTTGCTTCATTGTTCTCTGCTTTTCTGACTCGAGCATTGGAGGATCCTTGCCAAAGCAAAAACCTCTAGTCCAAATTTTTTGTAGGTTACTCTAGCACTTCTTGCGCATTCAGCTGCTCACCTTCCAATCCAAACCAGATTGAGTAACAACAGAAAGAGGAAGGGTCTATCTTTCTTAAAACATGCCACCAAAGAGAGCCTCATCTCATCTCATTAACACCATCGCCTCCCACCAAGCAGACACCAAGATTGACGATCATGCTCAGCCACCAATAGCGGAGACTTCCTCATCGACTCGACCAGCACTAGTCACGATCAACCAGTTTGACTTGCTTCTCCAGCAGGTCCATACTTTGATGGTCGCCATTTAGGCGGTCCAAACTGCTTTTACGCCTCCTCCACTAGCACCGTAGCCAAATCAAGCTGCCCCTACACCACCTTCAATGGTGCAACATGTGTTCCCTTCAGTGGTGCCAATAGTGCCTTCGATAATGGTACCACTGCAAGCACCGACTTTTCTACCATAACTACATGCTAAACCTCCCCGGATGCTCCCTCAAAGTTTGAGGAGGAGACGACCCATCAACGATCTCTTGGTTGCCATTCTCCTCAACAATCTAAGGCCTGCAATGCTAGGATCTGATCATTGAGAAGAGGCTTCAGTAACTCAACAAGCAGATCAAAGTAATTAATAAGGCTTCTCTGGCATAGCCCTATGATGGGTTTAGCAGCGAGCCACCCTTTGACTCAAAAATAATGCAGAAGCTTCTACCTTCCAATTTCAAGTTGCCTCAGTTCAAGACCTATGATGAGACTTCTAATCCCATCGATCATATAGAGACCTTCAAAGCAACAATGCTCTTTTAAGGAGCAACAGATGCCATCCTTTGTCGAGCATTCCCTGCTACTCTTAAGGAGGCAGCTCAGCAGTGGTATTTGAGTCTAAAACCAGTCTCGATTCACTCTTTTGAAGAATAGAGCTAGTCTTTGACTGCACACTTTATCAGCAGTCGGAGGCAGCAGAAGCGATCTGACTATCTCAATACCATCAGACAAAAGAAGGAAGAGTCGATCTATGCTTTTATAAGCTACTTTAGTGTGGCAACTCTGAAAGTCTGTAATCTGAACCAATCAATCGCGATGACTGTCCTGAAGGATGGACCTTTGAAAAATGACCTTAAAAGATTGCTAATAAAGACTTTTTCTGGGGACTACACTGATATGCTTGCTCGTGCAGAAAGATATTTCCACTTGGAGGAAGCTTTCTTCGAGGATACTCCTGCTGATCCTATTGTGACAGGATAAAAAAAAGAGCACTCTCTAGAGCAGGAGGAGAATTACCGCCAGTGCTCCTGATCCCTACTCCGAAGGTAGAAGAATGAGCGTCCCTCTAGAAATCACCGATCTTGAAGCCCTTAAAAAAGGGATTGGCAACATTCTCCCTTGAGGCGATATAATAATTATACATCTATGAATGTTCCCTAGAAGGAGATTTTGATGGAGGTACATACTAAGCTACCTCAACCCTCAAGGATGTGGATGAAGTCTGAACACCATGATTCGACTAGATACTATTTTTACCATCATGACCAAGGTCATAATACCGAAGACTACCACCAACTTTGGGATGCGATTGAAAGGCTCATCAGGAAGGGAAGATTGGACCGCATTTTTGAGGAAGAACTCCTGCGTAGCGACCTCCCCCAAGAGCTTGGTGGCCACCCCATCAGCCACAACAGTAACTACCAATGTCAGCATTGGCATAAGAGATGGGGAAGCCATCAATGGTAGAAGAATGGCCCATGAGAGGTGAAATCCATATGATAACTAGGGTGTCATCTGAGTCGGCGGTGATGAAAAGGCTGAGGCTAAAGGATAAGCTTGGAGATGCCATCACTTTTACCAAGCAGAATGCAGAGAGTGTACAGCAACCACATAATGATGCAGTAGTTGTTACTATAAATATTGCTGATTATAATGTATACCATGTGTTTATTGATAATAGAAGCTTGGTTGATATTTTGTATTTTTCTATCTTTTTTCAAATGGGATTTACCTCGAATCAGTTGAGTAGATTTGATACCACAATCCAAGGTTTCTCCAAAAGTTTGATAACTCCAAAAGGGATAATCAAGCTACATGTCATAGTAGGCACTCCACCTTAACAAGTAATCATCCAAGTAGACTTTTTGGTTGTCAAGCTCCCTTTTGCCTATAATGCACTTCTTGGTCGCCCAAGCCTATGGACTTTAAGAGTCATAGTATCAAGCTATCACCTAATGACAAAGTTTCCAATAATAAATAGAGTGAGATGAATTTGAGGTAACCAAACTGTAGCCCGACAGTGCTTCGCTGCCAAACTTCAAGTAGAAACCTAAGTGGGGGCCCAGTATGAACTTTCAATAGGGCTAGGCATGCGAGATGATCTGGTCAAGGAATGAATCCAACCATTTGAGGATGTTTTGGAGGTCCCATTGAGGGAGGAGAATCTCAACTAGATAGTGAAGATTGGCTCATGCCTGGATGAGGTAACTAAAGACCGACTAATCATTCTTTTGTAGGAAAATACAAATCTCTTTGCTTGGTCAGTAGTAGACATGCTCGGAGTAGATCTAAAATTGATGTCTCATTATCTGAAGGTGGACCCAACCTATCACCTAATAAAATAAAAGAAGCGAAGCTTCGCTCTTGAGTGCTAGAAGGCCAGAGTTGAGGAGCTAGACAAATTATTTAAAGCTTGCTTCATCAAAGAAGTGATGTAGCCTGACTGGCTGGCAAATATCGTGCTGATGAAGAAAGCAAATGGAAAGTAGCACATGTGTATTGACTTCACTGACCTAAATAAAGCCTACCCCAAAGATAGCCATCTGCTACCTTAGATCGACCAATTGGTGAATGCAACTTTAGGACATGAGCTTCTTAGCTTTATGGATATCTTCTTTGGTTACAATCAGATTTGGATGACACCTGAAGATTAGAAAAAATAACCTTTATTACTGACCATGGATATTTTGTTATAGGATAATGTCCTTTGGCTTGAAAATATAGGGGTCACTTATCAATGACTGGTGAACAAGATCTTCAAAGATCAGATCGATCAAAATATGGAGGCATATGTCGATGACATGCTAATCAAGATCCGAGCAACACCAGATCTTGTTGCTGACCTTTAAGAAACCTTTGACACTCTTCGTTGATTTAAGATAAGATTAAATCCTACGAAGTATGCCTTCATAGTTACTACCAGCAAATTTCTCAACTTCATGGTCTCATGTAGAGGCATCGAGATGAATCCTGAAAAGATCAAGATAGATAACACCGCCAAGAACGATTGAGAAAGTGCAATGTCTCATCGGCAAAATTGGTTCTCTCAACCGTTTCATCTCTAGATCGACTAAAAGGTGTCTTCTTTTTTTTCAAACTCTCAGGCAACCAAAGAATTTTCAATGGATGTTGGAATGCCAAAAAACCTTTAAAGAATTAAAGCAGCATCTCAGCTTTGCACCACTGCTTACTAAGTCTCAACTTGGTGAGGAGCTGCTGTTGTATCTTGCTATATCTCTAATAGAGCTTAGTGCAGTTCTTATCTAGGAAGAAGGATGAATTCAGAAGCCTATTTATTATACTTGTAATGTCCTTCATGATGTGGAGATTAGATATTCCAAATTGGAGAAGTTGATTTTTGCACTGGTTATTTCGGTAAGGAAACTCCGACCTTATTTTCAAGCTCATACTATTGTGCTACTCATAGATCAGCTAATTAAGGTCATACAACATTGCCTGGATATCTCAGGATGAATAGTGAAATGGGCCCTCAAACCCTCAAAGTTGGATATACAATACCGCCCGAGGCTTTTCATTAAAGCCCAGGTCTTGGTAGACTTCATCTTTGAATGTACTGTCCTAGATAGAGAAGACCCAAGATAGGATAAAACTAGAGAAAGTTCAGAAGATCCTAGGAGCTTAAAAGATAATGAAAATATAGGATCAGATCCTAAAGAATTATGGACCTTACACGTTGACGGCTTATGAAATTTGTCAGGGTTGGGAGTCGAGCTTATCTTGGCCGATTTAGAAGGAGATGTAGCTGGATATGCCCTATGCTTTGAATTTCCAGCCATGAACAATGAGATGGAATATGAAGCTTTGATCATTGGCCTTAAAATTGCAAGAGAAGCTAGGGCTCAATGTTTGAAGGTCTTCAGTGATTCTCAGTTGATAGTTGGGCAGATCAAAGATAAATATGAAGCTCAAGAGGAAAACATAAAGAAATATCTTTAGAAGGTAAAGGATTTAACTTCATCCTTTCAAAGCTTTGAAATTCAATAGGTTCCTAGGGCATAGAATGCCAGGGCAGATGCATTATCCAAGTTGGCATCATCATTGCTTTCTGACCTGAAAAAAAAATTTATTTTGAAACTCTAAAAACCTTGAGTCTTAAGGCACCTGCTGTTGTCCAACAAGTTGATGAAGAATCTAGATGGATGGATCCTCTTCTAAAATACTTAAGGTCAGGCAAAATACCATTTGATAAAAAAGAAGCTCGAAAACTAAGAAATAAGGCTGCTCGATATGTCCTGTATAATAATGACTTATACAAAAGATCTTTCTTTTTGCTTCTATTGAAGTGCTTATGTCTATCCGAGATTGATTATGCATTATGAGAGGTTCACGAGAGGGTCTACAGAAATCACATGGGGGGTAGATCACTGTCCTATAAAATTCTTCAGCAAGACTACTACTGGCCCACCATGCAACAAGATGCAAAAAAATTTATTAGAAGGTTGAACAGTTGTTATAACAATTGACAGGTTTGATACCAAATATTAGAGAAAATCATGGTACCTCATCTATACCATGTTGTGGAACCCTTAATCTTATATATGAACCTAAGAAGATCTATGATAGATCCGATCTCTGAAGGTAGCAAATGCCAGCACCAATCCTAGGTGCTATGATGTGGTGCCTCCCTCCTAAGGCTTGAGGGAGGCGCCCCTCCCTCTAGGGTTTCTTCAAGGAATCTTAGGACGGTAACCTTAAAAAAAGAGAGAAAGAGAGAGGAGAGGTTAAGAAAGAAAAGATCTATATTTTACTTTTATTCTTCTTCTTCTTCAATGAGATCCTAATACAACCTATGTATAAATACATAGCCAATAGGCCCAATCAAAAACTCTCTTAGCTAACCCAATACAAGAAAGCATTCACTGAGACCATGTATACCCATGTCTCATATGCTCTTATCCCATGGACTTAATCTTAGTCCAAACCATGAGTTAGCCACCTCAAGACCTTCCAAACCAAGCCTTAAGACCCCTTGGATCAAATCCAATCCAAGATTAGATAGAAAATCCTATGTAAATCTATCTGCCGTGTCTGAACCGACTCGAGCATAGCTAGCTCAATGGAGGCTCAAGTTGGCTCGACTGCATCTCATGCCATAGATTTTTGAATACTATTTTTTGTCTACTTGAGAGGGCTAGTCTGATCTCGGTCCGAGTCAGCTTGGTCTCAGTCCGAGCCAGCTGGACCTATATTTGAGCTAGCTCCACCTATGTGCCAGCCTCTTTTCTTAGCTGATATTTTTTCTGACTTTGGTTCTTTGCTTTATTTTATATTTTTAGATCTTTGGAGCACCAACTAAGTCTCTTAAGATCTTCACACCTGAACCTCAAGCCCATGGAGAGCTACATGCTGTCTCTATCCTAGGACTACTCCTGTCTTAATCCTAGGACCAAACCTATCCTAGTATCCTCAAAACCAACTCCTGACTTCTCTTGTGGCCTCTCAAGGCTTGGGAGCATCACATCAAATCCTATAATCTCCACCTTGGTGCACTCAAATCTTGACATACTTGGCTATGTCCTCCTGCACGATCCAGCTATCGATGTGCTCTTTAACAGTTCCTTTTGCATACCTTGCCACTGCTATCCTTGCTTAGCTATTGAGCTCCTTTTAAGACCTTTGGGCTGACCGTCTTCTTTACTGAAGACCTTTGCTTACTTTTTGGCACACCTTTGGAGTTGTAGATATCCTTCTGCTTAGTAACCGCATCACTTATCCTGGTCTTTCCTGGAGAATCCATAGTGTTCTTGTATTGGCACTCACCATACCACTTGATATGGTCTCTTTAGAACTATGCCAATCCATCTAAAACTATGCATCTCTGATGTTGATGCTGGGATATCACTCCTCCCTCTGCACTCCTGCACTATGAACTTGTGTCAAATCCTCTTTACCTATAAAGCCATCTCTATCTGATGCTCCATCTAAAACCAAAGTTCATCTGATGCCACAGAAGAACTTGACTATGTAACTGAGTCATCTGAGGCTAACCATCCAATGCTGCACTGCTGGACCTGCTGCTGCATCTTGAACACCATCACCGTCCCTTCGAATCATGATTTGATTAGAAATTAGGCTTAATTAATTTTTGATTTGATTAGAATTTAATTAAGTTAATTAAGTCTAAATAAGTTGGATTTAATCTGGTCTAGTTGATCCTAGCCAAATTAGTTTGGATTGGGTTCTATTGGATAAGATTTTTCTGAAACTAGTTTGACTAGTCTTTCCTAGCGCCACCTAGACTTGCGCTTACTCCCATTTCTACGAGAATTAGATTCTCGTGAATTGTTCTCCATGCATAAGAGGATGCACGCCCTATCTTCTCATGCCCTAATGGATAAGTTTTTGTTAGTTGCCATTCAAATTCAAATGGAGTTTGAATTTGGACAACCACCTTATCCCTATCACTCCATGCATTTTGGACTCTGAATGACACACATTAAATTGCATTTTTTCTTGAGGCATGCACACATCCTAGAGTGAGAAACCTTTCTATAAGTGAACCTTCTAGTGCATGAGAGAAAATTCAAAAGCATCCGAGAGAAAAAACCAAAAGAAAGTGAGGCACAGGGTTCTGGGTGAGTGCTATCCTAGGATTTTGGCCTAGGATTCGAAAAGAGATTCTATGAATTGCAAGGATCATAAATTCATAAAATTTCTTGGAGAGCCTCCTCTATCTCTCCCTTACCTTTGCTACTATTCTGGAGCATCTAAAAAATTGATGGAGGAAGATCGAATCAGTTTGATCAAAATCAGCTGTCGAAGATTCCGGCATCGAGCTAGCACTCAGGAGGTGTTGATCAGGATCAGAACCTCGTATGGATGATTCATAGAGGCAAATGATGTGTGTGGCTATGTCATGATAAGAGAACCTCTCCAGTAGTGTTTCTATTATGATGATCAACTATCTATGCAAGGTATTATGTTCTGAACATAAGTTGTATAGTAACAGTAAATATGATTTACTGCTTGCTATTTTTATTTTTAGATTTTTTATGCATATATATCACATTATGGTTCTAGTTGTACGATTTTGTTGATATGATCGCTAGCTAATAAAATTAATTAGATTAATTTTTAAATTTTTGCTACATGATTTTTGAAAAAATTTTGAAAGTAAAGCTAGAAAACCTACACTATTTCCTTCATTGGTATCAAAGCACTAGATAGTTTAATGTGATGTATATGCTTTTAAAATATGAAAAGTAGTATATCTGATATGTTCTATATTTGAGTAGCTTAGTAATCAAGCTTGAGTAAGCCACCAAGCCATCCGATCATAAGAGATAAGCATGGTTTAAAGCTCATCTCCTCCCATTCGATGGAGATCTCTTATGGTGGTAGGAGTGCCACAGTGAACTCATTCATGAAGATAAATAATGAAAAATTTTTAAAATTATTTTAATCTATATTTTTAATCATGAATGTATTAGATTAGATCTAAATTTAGATTCATCATTTTACTTTATGTATTGTACATAAACCTACAATTAGTAGTTATTTATAAAATGAGTCGATCCATTTTAAAAATGAGTCAATCCATTTAGTGGACAATACTAGATTATAAAAGTTTTTTAAAATTTAAAATTTATTTTTAAAATATCGAACCCCAACCCACGAGCTCAAAACTTAATTAAAAATTAAGGGTTATGAATTAGGGTCTAGAATTATGAATTAAAGATTCTAAGTCATGAGCATAAAATTTGGATTATTGGGTTAGATGAATTAGGTCCATTAATTGGGTTAGACCTAAGATTAGTTTAAAGAATGGACTAAATTAGAGTAATTGATCAAATCTAATCAAATATTAATTTAAATTAGATCAAGGACTCTTTAGACTCAATTACAATAGTTATAGTTGGCCAAGTCTATGTATTTAACGAGAACCAAATAGACTTGATTCATGGCTATACGATCGAACCTAAAATTACTAAATTGATCAAATTGAAACTAATGAACTAGTTGATATCTAAGATAAGTTTGGCAGTCTAGATCAGTGATTTTTAATTGTGAGCTACTCGCATTGATTTGATCTTTGACGAGCTAATGGCATATCCCTTCCATTGATCTCACTTACCTGGCCAACCTGGTGAATTAGATTTTGATTAGATCGCTTAGTGATTCAAGTTCATCCATGTCAATTAGGTAAATTAGTGTGACTAATTTAGGTGCTCCTAAGATTGACTTAAATTAGATCCTTTTTTATCTGACTTGGTAAAGTCAGTAGGAGGATCGAAATTGGCTGGTTAATCTACTCTCTTCTTCTTAAAATGAGTTAATCAAATCTTCTAAAATTATTAGATCCTTAAATATGATATAGTTATGATGATAACTAGGTCATAGCCTTCCATTAAGTTGAGTAATAATGGATCCATTAGTTTAATAATCATTGGAGGCCCAAAGGCCTGGTGCTTATTGACTAATGAAATTATTATTCATAATATGATGATTTGGTTATATCTTTCTAATGGTGGTTAGGTTGGCCAACCAAAGTTGGGCCTGATCATTTGTTGGTTAGATGCACCAAATATGGTCATGTTAATGGTTGGATCTAATCAGATCATTTTAATGGAGGTCAAAGCCTACTGATTAGATTTTTGGGATAAAATTAAATTACTAAAAATTATTTAGAAAAATAATTGGTTAAGAACCTACCCATAAATAAAGATGAGTTGATCGGCTAAAGTTGGGCTTGTGTGTAGTCTGTGTGGATTCTAGTATCCACTAAGAAATTAAGATAATTTCTCAAATTAGAGGTAGAAGCTACCGATTCATATAAAATAGTCGAAGAACCTTTAGACTAAAGTTCAAATCTTTAGGCTTAATAATTTATATAATAATTAGATTTTGATTTTTCTTTATGTGTAGTTATGGCCACTATCCAGTCACTCTGATTATTGTTAGACAATGATAAATTGATGGGATCCAACTTCGATAGCTAGTATCAAAAGTTGAAAATTATTTTAGAGCATGAATAGATTCTATACATTTTGATAGATCCAGCACCCGAGGAGCTAGCTCTAAATGCTAGAGGTACGATTTGAGATACTTACTAAAAGTGGCTCAATGATCGTACCATCATTCGGTGCATTATGCTAGTAGTAATAAGCGACAAGTTCAGCCATAAATTCAAAAATTCTCAGCCATAGGCATGTTTTTTGGCATGCCTGACGATGTTGAGAGCCACAAGACTAGTTATACTATTTTCAATGCTTAATGAGGGATGGGACATCAGTCACCGATTATGTATTATACATGATTGAGATGATCGAGTGCCTAAGTAAGCTTGACTTTTTCTTGCATAAGCAGCTTGGAAAAGATGCGATTCTGAACTCTTTGCCCAAGTTCTTCATCCCCTTCCTTACTCATTTTAGAATGACAAAGCCTACAGTCAACTACCATGGTTTGCTGGAATTGCTGCAGAACTTTGATAATGATCATCAGCTTCATAAGGAGTCAATGAATGTAGAGGGATGGTCTTCTTCTGGTTATCGACCCTTTATGAAAGAAAAGAAGAATAAGAAGAAGAAGAATAAAAAGGTGCAGTAGCATCCCAGGATGTCTGCACAGGATCAGACCAAGAAGCCCAAGCCCAACTAGAGCTAGATGGAGTGCTTCTTTTGTAAGGAGCTGAGGTACTAGAAGAGGAACTATCCTAGTACATTGCCTTCCTAGATCCGAATAGACTGAGAAAGAAGCAAACAGTTGTTAGGCAAGATAATTATATGATAACTCCTTATAATTTCTCAATATATGATACTACTATCTAGGTATTAGATACCAGAAGCCCCTATCATATTTATAATTCGATGTAGGGTTTTGAGGTCAGTCAGAGATTTGATGAAGATGAGAGGTTCCTAAATGTTAGAGATGGAAGATAAGTTTCAGTTCTAACTTTAATAATCATGAACCTTGTAATCAATTCTCATAATATTGTTCTTTGTGAATGTCACTATTGTCCAAGCTTTTTGTTGAATGTTATCTCTGTAGGCCTTTTGGCCAGAAATAGTTATAAATTTTTAATAAAAAAAAATTATAATATCATTTTGAATGATGTTATGATTTTTATTGGATAATTGAATAATAAAATTTATATTATATCAGATCTTGTTAATATGGTTAGGTCCTCTGGTAAACATTCTAGAATAAATGCTGTGTCTGATGTCTACCTTTGACACTGTAGGCTAGGTCATATTAACAAGAATAAAATAAATAGGTTGACTTAAGAGAAAATTCTTAAAGTTGGTGATTCTGAATCACTTTCGACCTGTGAGTCCCGTCTTCTTGGTAAGATGATCAAATCATCTTTTATTGAAAAAGGTGAACGAGCTAGCAAACTCCTGGATCTAGTACATACTAATGTATGAGGACCCATGAGCTCAAGTGCTACGGGTGGATATTTCTAATTCATCACTTTTACTGATGACCTATCGAGGTATGGGTACGTCTACTTGATAAAACATAAGTTAGAATTATTTGAAATATTCAAACTATTCTATAATGAGGTAGAAAAGTAAACTGAAAAGAGTATTAAAACTCTTTGATCTGATCGATAAGGTTGAGTATATTTCTAGTGAGTTTCTGACATATCTAGGAAAGGATGGGATTCTCTCATAGTGGACTCCTCTTAAAATTTTATAACATAATGATGTATCTGAAAGGAGGAATCAGACCCTATTGGACATGGTTTAGTCCATGATGGGGTTTGCCAATCTCCTTCTAAGGATATACGCTCGAGTCAGCTTGTTACATTCTAAATAGGGTTCCAAGTTTGCAGCTAAAAAGCCATATGAGATATGGACAGAGCGTAAGCTAGTACTTTCACACCTTAGGATTTGGGAGTGTCCGGCTTATGTCAAACGTTTAGTAATGAATAAACTTGGATCTAGGTCTGACAAGTGTATTTTTATAGGATACCTAAAAGAGATCAAAGAATATTATTTCTACTTCGCTGATGAGCAAAATGTATTTGTTAGCCTTAAGGTAATCTTTTTGGAAAAAGAAGTTCCTTGGTGAAGGAACTAATGTTTCTAAAGTCAAATTTGAAAAAGTTTGATAGGTGGAAAGACCGACATAAGTAGCTGAACCTGAACCAGATTTGATTAGATCAAACCCGTAGTCTATTATACCTACATCCTTAAGGCGGTTTGGTAGAGTACCACATCAGCCAAACAGATACTATAGTTTCTTGATCTAGAATAGTGATCCTATCGAACTCGATAAGAACGATGAGGATCCAATCACCAACATAGATGCAATGCAGAGATCCGATTCTAAGAAATGGCTTGAAGCCATGAAATCCAAAATGGAGTTCATGAAGGTCAATGATGTATGAACATTGATTGATCCACTTAAAGGGATAAAATTCATTGGATGTAAGTGGGTCTTCAAAAGAAAGAGAGGCGCAGATGAGAAGGTGGAGACCTATAAGACCCATCTGATTACCAAGAAGTATCATCAATGTTATGGTATAGACTATGATGAGATGTTTTCTCCTGTGGCAATGCTCAAGTTTATTCGGATTATGCTTATGATAATTGTCTATCTGAACTATGAAATCTGGTAGATAGATATGAAAATAGCTTTTCTTAATGAAAAGCTAGATGGAGAGGTGTATATGATATAATTTGAAAGATTTACATCTATAGATGAGTCCAAGGTATGCAAGCTTTAAAGATTCATTTATGGACTGAAGCAGGCATCTTAGAGTTGGAACATACATTTTAATAAGATGATCAAAACATATGGCTTCATTAAGAACAGAGAAGAGCCCTGCATATACAAGTAGGCTAATGGTCTAGTAGTTGTATTTCTTGTGTTGTATGTAGATGATATTTTCTTAATCGAAAATGATGTCCCTGCATTATAGGAAATAAAAATTTGGTTGCCATCATAGCTGTCCATGAAGGACATGGGAGAAGCTTTTTACATCCTAGGGATTAAGATCTATAGAGATAGATTTAAGAGATTACTTGGATTGTCCCAGTCTATGTACATAGACATTGTACTGAAGTGGTTCAGCACAAAAAATTCTAAGAAAGGCTATCTACCGATAGACCATAGAATTTTTCTCTCGAAAAGGGATTGTCTGACAACACCTCAAGAGAGAAAGCATATAAATAAAATTTTATATGCTTTGATAGTAGATTCTATTATATATGCCATGACATGTACAAGACCAGATGTGGCATACTCACTAGGGATAGTAAGTAGATACCAGTCTGATCCAGAGGAGAACCATTGGAAGGTTGTTAAAAATATCCTTAAGTATTTGAAAAATACTAAGGACTAGTGGCTTATTTATGGTGAGGTAGATTTGAGACTTATGGGATTTACAGACTTTAGTTTTCAATTTGACCATGATGATAGCAAAAGTGTATCGGGATGTGTTTATCCTTAATGATGAGCTATTTGTTGGAAGAGTTCCAAATAGCACATTATGGTTGACTCAATTTTTGAGGTGGAGTATGTCGTTGCATCAGATGCTGCCAAAAAAATGGTGTAGCTGAAAAAATTCATCACCAAACTCAAAGTAGTACCCTCTCTTGATGGTCCAATTCTGCTCTATTGCAATAGCTTTGAAGCCATTGCTCAGGCGAAGGAACCGAAGGCACACTAGTGGATGAAGCATATTCTGTATCGCTACCATCTTGTCTGGAAGATCATGGATCAAGATAACGTTGACCTTCAGATGATAGATGGAAAGAAGAATATGGCCGACCCATTCACTAAAGCCATTATGGTGAAGGAGTTTGATGATTTCAAGTCAAAGATGGGTATTAGATACTGTATCGATTGGCTCTAATCTAAGTGAAAGATTGTTGAAAATAGTATCCTAACGTCAATCGTCAGCTTATTGATGGTTGAGCTATTTTCTATATTTATATATGAATTATTAATGAATAAATATTATTTTGGCATTTTCATCATAAATTCTTTATATCTTCTAATAAACTCCTATATTATGATGAAGTTCTTAGGACTATTTAGAATCGATAAAGAAGGATTTATCATTTAGTTCTTAAATTTGTTCATGATTAAATGATACATTGTTACCAAGGACGATAATATTTATAGTGTAGGTTATTGGGTGCCATATGGATTGGTTGTCCTCTTAACCAAGGAGTGTAGAGACACTGGTATGGCATACAAGTGAGATATAAGAATATATCTACACTGAATGTGACCAACTCTAGAGCTTTCTATTGTCAAGATTTGCTCTAAAGGGATATGGGTATAAGTATTCCTCTAATCTGAGATCATCATGATGACTTTCAAGCCACTCAATGTACTTTGGTGCTGGACTATCTGAATTTTTAATTCAGTAACGAAAGGTTTTTAGGCACAGTCAAGTGCTTGAGAAGTCAGTATGTGTATGAAGATGGGATTGACCACTCTCGATTTCAGGAGTTGTGTTGAATTGTATTTCAATTTAGCAAAATCTTGGTTAGGATAGTCCTTGTGAGGAGTCATAGGATTAATTATGTTAAGACATGATATAGATGTATTTTTTAGGATCGACAATTTAACTCTGAGTCATTCTAAACACATAGGTCAAAGCGATGAATTATGTGGTAACCATATTTGAGTAGGTTCTGAATGTTGTGATTGTGACTATTTGACCTATCTAGATGTCGGACACCATTGCTAGATAGTTACATTAATTAGTTTAGAAAGTGATTCTTGTACTATCGGCTTAGGTTCGAACCTACGGGGTCACATACATTAGAGGTTTCTACCTGATCTGATGGCTAATGAAGAGTCTCACTAAATTGGGACTCTATGGTCAAGTCCCATAGGACTGAGACACTATGATCGAGAGTCCTACTCATTGAGACTCTGAGTCCTGCTTCTCTGAGATTCTATGATTGAGAGTCCTACTGATCTGAAACTCTATGTTCATAAGTTCTACTCCTTTGGGATACTAGGGTCAAGAGTCCCACTGATTTAGGACTTTTCGATCAAGAGTTTTATATAGATGAGACTTTGTTGTCTGGACACTCACTAAATTTGGATTCTATATTTATAAGAGATTTAATTAGTAATTTGATTACTAATTAACTTAATTAGATTGAGTGATGAGTTTTGGATCTAGTCCAATTCAATTGGATTTAATTGGGTTTGACCAGATTAGATTATGTGATGACATAATCGCTGAGGAGGTTTGTTTCCTGATTTGATCAAGAATTAGACTTAATTAATTTCTAATTTAATTAAAAATTAATTAATTTAATTAAGACTAAATAAGTTAAATTTAATCTGGTTTAATTGGCCCTAGCCAAAATAGTTTGGATTGGGTTCAATTGGATAAGGTTTTTTGAAACTAGTTTGACTAGTCTTCCCTAGCGCCACCTAGACTTGTGCCTACTCCCTTTTCTATGAGAATTAGATTCTCATGAATTGTTCTCCACATACAAGAGGGCACACACCCTAGTTCTCATGCCCCAATGGATAAGTTTTGGTTAGTTGCCATTCAAATTCAGATGGAGTTTGAATTTGAATGGACAACCACCTTATCCCTATCACTCCATGTGTTTTGGACTTTCAATGGTGCATATTAAATTGCATTTTTTCTTGGGGCATGCACCTATCTTGGAGTGAGAAACCTTTCCATGCATGAGCCTTTTGGTGCATGAGAGGAAAGTCAAAAGACATTTGAGAGAAAAAAACCTAGAGAAAGTGAGGCGCAGGGTTTTGGGTGAGTGCTACCCTAGGGTTTCGACCTAGGATTTGAAAAGAGATTTTTTGAGTTGCAAGTGTCATAAATTCATAAAATTTCTTGAAGAGCCTCCTCTACCTCTCCCCTACCTTTGCTACTATTTAGATCATTTAAAATATTGGTGGAGAAAGATCAAAGTAGTTCAATCAAAATCAACCATCAAAGCTTCCAACATCGAGCTAGCATTCGGAAGGAGCCGATTAGGACTAAAACCTTGTGTGGACGATCCGTAAGGGCTAGACAACGTGTGTGGCTATGTCGTGATGAGAGAACCTCCCCAACATTATTTCTATTGTGGTGATTGACTACTCGCACAAGGTATTATGTTCCAAACACATGTAGAATAGAAACAGTAAATATGATTTATTGCATGCTATTTTCATTTTTAGATTTTTGATGCATATATGCCACATTACGGTCCTAGTTGTAGGGTTTTGTTGATATGATAACTAGCTAATAAAATTAATTAGATTAATTTTTAAATTTTTGCTGCATGATTTTCGAAAAAGTTTTGAAAGTAAAGCTATAAATCCCACACTATTTTCTTCAAAAACTCCCCTAGCTAACCTAATAGATGAAAGCACTTAACAAGCTCATGTACACCTATCTCATATGCTCTCATACAATAGACTTAATTCTAGTCCAAATCATGAGTTAGCCACCTTAAAATCTTTCAAACTAGATCTTAAGATCTCTTGGATCAAACCCAATCCAAGACTAGATAGAAAATCTCGTGTAGATCTATCCATCGTGTCCGAGCTGGCTCGATTATGTCTCATGCTATAGATTCCCAAACACTATTTTTTGTTTATCTAAGAGGGCCAGCTTGATCTCAGTTCGAGCCAGCTTAATCTCAATCCAATTCAGCTTGATCTGTATCTAAGCTAACTCCACCTGTGTGCCAACCCCTTTTCTTGGCTGATACTTTTTTTGGCTTTGGTTCTTTGCTCCACCTTATATTCGCAGGTCTTCAGAGCACCAACCAAGCCTCTCAAAGTCCTCACACCTAAACTTTAAGCCCATGGAGAGCTACATGTTGTCTCTACCTTAGGATTACTCTTGTCCTAGCCCTAGGACTACACCTATCCTAGTATCCCTGGAGCTAACTCCTGACTCCTCCTGTGGCCTCCCAAGGCTTGGGAGTACCACATCAGATTCTACAATAATGTAAATGGAACACTAGAATCCAGTGCCAACGAGCAACACTTCTGACTCCTATTGGTGCTCTATGGCCATTTGCCCAATAGGAGATAGACATCTTAGGTCTTTTTCCTCAAACATCAGGCTAGTGCAAGTTTCTTTTAGTGGCCATTGACTATTTCACAAAATGGCTTGAAGCCAAGTCTTTGGCCCACATAATTAGAAGTTGATTATCTGCCAGTATTGTCTTCCTAAAATGTTGATCTCTGACAATGGAAGATAGTTTAGCGATGCTCGACTTTGTGAATTTTATGAAGACCATGAGATAGAACATCGTTTTACCTCAGTGGGGCATCTGCAACCAAATGGAGAAGTAGAAGTCACCAATGGAACTCTTCTATAGGACTTAAAAGCCAGGCTAAATCAGACAGGAGGATCATGGACAGATGAGCTTCATCATGTACTATGGGCTTACTAGACCACTTAAAGAGTTTTCATTGACGAGACTCATTTCAATTTTGCATTTAGAACTAAAGCGGTTATACCCATGGAATTTGATCTCCCTTCCCTCAGAGTCAAGGAATATAATGCAGACACCAATCTGGGGTAGCTTCGAGCTAACCTCGACTTGATTAAAAGAATAGAAAATGGGCTACTATATGAATAGCCGCCTACCATCAAAAAGCGGCCAGATACTATCACACTCGAGTCAAAGCTAAGGAATTATGAGTTAGCGATTTGGTCCTCAGACAAGTTGAAGTCTCACAGTCCATGTTGTAGAAAAAGTTTTTATCCAATTAGGAAGGATCCTACCAGGTTGACGAAGTAATACACTTCAAAACCTATTGGCTTGAGCAACTAGATGGAACCCCACTTTCCAGGCCATGGAATTTGGCCAACATGCATATGTATTATCAATAACAATGTAATATCGTATGAAGAAATCTTCAAATTTATTAGCTCATGTTTATGCATAAGTATTTAAAGTTTTTTTGATCGAAACTAAATTTTCTTAAAATTTCTTTGATCGAAACTAAATTTTAACAAAATTGTTTTAATCAAAATTAAGTTTTCTTAAAGTTTCTTTGATCCAAACTAAATTTAAACAAAATTTCTTTGATCAGAATCAAGTTTTCTTAAAGTTTCTTCAATCGAAACTAAATTTTCTTAAAATATTTTTTATCGAAACTAAGTTCTTTTGATTGAAACTAAGTTTTCTTAAAGTTTCTTCAATTGGAACTAAGTTTTCTTAAAATCTTTTGATCAGAACTAAGTTTCTTTAATCAAAACTAAGTTTTCTTAAAGTTTCTTTGATTAAAACTAAATTTCTTTAATCGAAATAGAGTTCTCTTAAAATTTCTTTGATCCAAATTGGTTCTCTCAAAGTTTCTTCAGATTGGAACTAAATTTTCATAAGGTTTTTAGGATCGAAATGCAATCTTTAAAAAATTCCTTCAATCAGAATCAATTTCAACAAAATTCCTTGGATCGAAATCAATATTCCTAAAATTCCTCTAGTCGAAATTTGTTACAATCGAAGCTCCAATGAGGTTCCTACGGATCAAAATGAATGAAAAGAATATGCAAAGAAAAATTCACAAATTCATTCATTAATCAATAATGAAAAGTTTTATAGGGGCTACATGATGAACATCCTTTTTTCTATAAAGACAACTAAGAAGAGAAGAAAACGGTGGAACACATGTACAGAATTCTCTGGAATTTGGTTGTAAGTGCATCGCCGCTCTTTTGACATTGATATGGTAGTTCTCGAAATGAAAATAGCACGACCATGAGCTAGCTAAGACCAGCTCAAGATTGTATTCACTAGAGCTTGCTGATTATTGAACCAAGGCTTGGGCATTTCTCTCTATAGCCCTAAGCCATGGTCTTGGAAGAAACTATAACAAAAAACCTACGCCGGAGCTATTCTCAAGGGCTTTAAAACAATCTAGGAAAGAAACCTTCCCCAGAAGTGATCAAGTCCTTTATTGTGACCTTCAGTGCAGTTCCATCCTCATCCCTCTTGGAAGATTGTACGTTTCAGAAGCACCATAGAGATTATCATTGAGGCAATGTCTTTCCAAGACATAGGAATAGTAACAAATCTCTCAGGGTCGACAGTATGCATACCTTCTAAGTGAGGTGGTAATGACAAATCTCTCAAGACCGAGAATACAAGCATTCTACAAGTGGAATGGCCATCACTAATGCCTTTGAATGAGATGAGACCCATTGAAACCACTTCGCTTCTTCAAGTGGATGATAACAACCCCAGCAAAGAAGGTTGATTCTGTCCCCCTGTAGGGAACTACTCCACTTTGCCATTATCCCTAAGAAAATCCTAACCCTAAGAATGAGAGTCTCTTATAAAAAGAGGGATGCTTCATAATTGCTACCATTAAGCCGTGCCATGTGCTAACTCGAGATTGGATAAATGCACCATCCTAATAGTCGTGCATCAAATCCGAGTGTAAGCCAAACAGCTGTACCACTCCCTATGCTCTACGCATTTAATGCTGCATAGAAAAGCAAGCATGTTCCAAAAATTGTGCACATGACCCATGAAAGGATCAACTCTTATTTTGATTGGAACTAACCTATCCAAGGTTCCTCTGGTCGAAACCCAAGTTCCTTCAATTAAAAACCTAAGTTTCTCCAATCAATATTTCTTTATCCAAGTTTCCTTTGTTCGAATCCAAATTTCTATGATAGAAATAATTTTACCTAAGGTTCCTTTAATTGGAATCTATAACTCCTTTGATCGAGATCTAAAGTCTCTAAGATTGGGATAAGATTTTACATGGTAAAAGTGTGCAAACAAAAATCATGAGGAACAAAGGAGAAATTTTATTCATATAAAGTTTTTTTACAATGACCTTAATAGGTCTAAGTACAAAAACAAGAAAAAAAAAGAGAAAGACTTAAGCAACAACATTCACCATAGAGGCAGAATCATTTACATCAATAGCCGGGGGTTCCCAAATCTCATTTAGAAAATTTAAATCTAATTCTGGGTACTGAGCGGGAACTCTCTCTCGGGTCAAATGCTTTCCGATGTCATAAGCATCGATCACGAACTTGACCTTCTCATCATGATACTCTGATGCTCAGAAGTCTTCAACAGCTTTGGAAGCTGTGGCTTTAATCTATGCTTCCATGCCGCTCTGAATTTTGACTATTTTCTTCTCCACTACTTCGAACATGCCTTTATTTTTGTCCAGCTTGGCCTTAAGCTCTTCTACTCTGATTGACTGAGCTTTAAGCTCCATTATTTCTACTATTAGAGCTTCTTGAATGCCTAATAGCTGAGAGTTCTCCTCTACAACTCCTCTTAAAGCTACCTCGGTATCCTCAACCCTCCTATCAATAGTGTCAGCTCTTATGGAGGCTTCTCCAGCTTTCTTTGGTGCCTTATCCCTCATCACTCTAAGTGTTTTAGTGTCAGTTTTATATTTTCTTGATTCCATCAAAAGCTCGAGGAAATGCTCCATGTACTCATTTAGGTAATGGGTGAGCTGTTGAAGTTCTTCAAGTTTAGTATGATGAGCATATATTTCAAAATTAATGAAAGTATCTAGTGACGAGCCTCAACTTATTTACTCGGATGAAACATTCCATGGCCTTCTTTTTTATCTCCTTATGTGGCTCGCGCAATAGTTTATTCACGTCAATGGGAAAAAGTAGCTCAAAGAATTCCTTGTATGCTAGCTTGTAATCTTTCAAGGCGAAAGCCTCGAGCTTTTGATCGGCTAGAGCAATCTTAAAAATCCCAGCTAGAGTAGTCTTGAAAGTCTCAGCTATCGCTATTGGCTCATCGTTTGGCAAAAATTCGAAAACATCGAGAGCCGACAGGCTCAAGACAACCTTGCTAAACATGCGATCCATCTATTTTTGATCTTCATTGAAAGATGATGGAGATGAGTCGAGTGGAACCCTCATAACTCTGAAGACATTAACAGCATGAGACTCGGGCTCTTCCGATCCAGAAGTTGGTGGTGCGGGAGATGCTCGATCTTGGCATGAGTAGCTCGGCGGCCCGTGGGCTCTGCTCCCCTTTTGCGATGAGTCTTTGGATTTAACATCTTCAATAAGTTTGGATCCATCTCTACAATCCAAGTTATTGACTAATTAGCATTAAATCTGAATGTCAAATAAATATGATCATGAGGCAAGTAACTCATGCACACCTTCAGGACTGACTTGGTTAATGCCAACGTTGAATAGAGTTTGCTCGGATAGAAGCTCTCTCAATTTTAGGATTGTTAATTTGCGTAGGATCTCCAAATCTTGCCTTAGGTGCTGGCTTAATGATGGCTCCTTCAACATATCCTCTTAAGGTCCACTCCAATCTACGAAGCCCCACTCCTCACCTAATGTCCAAGAAATGAACAAAAAGCTCTCTTTCCAATCGTGAATGGTGGAAGGAGTGCCTTGAATCAACGAATGGATGGTCTTCTCTCTCCATGGTGATACATACCACCATCCACATGACTCAGGATGCTTCTTAAGGATAAAAAAATGATGAAAGAGTGCAACACTAGGCTCGACCCCAGCCAGCATGCATGCTACGATAAAGCCGTAGATATGCTATCATGAATTTAGGACTATCGAGTATGGCAACATCTCAAAAAGTTGAAAAAGAGCGACAAAGAAGGAGTGAAGAAGAAGCCTCAATCCAGCTTAGAAACACTCTTCGTAGAGGCTCATCTGACCCGAGGATCAATGGCAAACCCGTTCCTCTGCTCTTAGAACCTCTAGCTGAAATTCTGGAGGAATGTGGAACTAATTGTGAAGCAATAGCACATCTCTCTCCATCATTTCAGATTGAAAAGTCATCGGAGCAAAATCAGGATTGCTGAAAAAAGCCATCTCTTTATGAGGAAAATAAAAGAAGAATAGAAGAAAAGCACCTATGGTTAAAGGACTTGCAGCAAAAGAAGATGATGAAGTCTTACCTTTTGTCTTGTCCAGTATTTTATATAAATCTAGATTGAGAGAATTTTTTAATGATCTATCTTCTCAGAACATTAATTACTGAATGCATGAATTGACAAATCCTAGACACGTGGGAGTCGCTATTTGGGTATAGCCTCTATCAATGATATGATAATTGACCTGAATGGCAAAAATCATGCTTTGCACCACTCTTGAAGAAATGTGAGAAGACGTGCGATGGTACCTGCCATGCGCAAGTGGTTTCGATTTCAATATTTTCAAATTTTATTTGACAAATATTTCTAGAGCAACAGAATACGGTTCGGGCTGAAGTTCGAACAATAGCTCGGATTATAATCCATATACTTATACATGCTTAAAGCTCAATTAATGAAGGGCAAGTAGCTTTAGTAAAAAAAGGACTTTTATTCAATTACATAAAAATTTAGATACAATACTCAACTTACAACGAAGAAGAAGAAAGAAAATATAGTTTGGAGCCTTTTAGTGTTGCAGTCGATTAGCCTCAAAATGACCTTCCTCAACATTGATTTTTTCCATCTGGACAGCTGAATTGATTTTGCTTGTTTCAACAAGATGATCAGATACTTTCGTGAACCTTTTGATGTTGTCATCTATAACAACCTTCAAACATTCATTTGTAAAATCAACTCGCAAAAGCTCAGCACTATCTATTGGAAGGTGAATCCAAGTCATTACTTTACATCTTTCAAAGCCTGTAGAGAATGTTGACTTACAGGCCTGGCTCATGACCTCGATCCCCTTCTTAACTAATCGATCAAATCTTCTAAGAGTGGTCGAAGCCAAAGGGTTCTGATCAGAAAATCTATTAAGGAGGAGGGTCCGACTTTCTTTGCTCAACTTTAGCTCCTCCTCCAAGTGTTGTATCCTTGTTGAAGCCTTTCGAAGCTCAGCCTGAGGCGCTGGTAGTTCTTGGATTATTGGCACCCTCTTTAAAGAAGGATCCCCAGCCCTTTGAGATGTCCTCTCCTTATGGTCCTCTCTTCAGAAGTTTTTGGCCTTTTAACTGAACACTTATTGAGAATGAACTTCAGAAGGAGAATTTCTCTTTCCTCTGAGCATCCTTCTCAGATGTTCAATGTCATCACAAGCTCAACAACAATCCTACTCGGCCTTAGATCTCCTACTTTTAATATCTTCATTCCTTTTGTGGGCTCAATTTATTTCATCATCCTTGTAGTCAATCATCTCTTGAGCTTCACAAAAAGCCTCCTTAGAATAGTTGATCTCCTTGACTAGTTTGGTATTAGCGGCTTTCTCCTACTATATGAGATATTTCAGCCTATCAATCTCTTCTTTCACCTTCACAAGCTCCAAAGCTGAAGCTCTAGAGGTAACCCTTGCAAAGTTAACCAAATAATGCCTAATCTAGGCTAAAGCCCTTAGGGCACCTACCATCTGATGCTAGTCTCCATCTAAAGCTCACCTTTTGTCAAATAAGAGATAACCTTCTAAAAACTCTACTGTGGTTCTAAGATTTTTCGTGGCAAATGGAGAAGGAGGTGCTGGTTGTGAAGACTCTATCTGAGTTCTAGCTAGAGGAAGACTCAAGTTACGAACTACCTGCTTTGGTGGATCTTTAATTTCTATTATCTCCATCGATTTTGAGGATTTAACCATATCCACAGCCTTCATCACCTCTGCAGAAAGCTCCTTTATGAAAGTTTTTTCTCTTGGAAGTTTCTTGGTAGAAACTTCCTCGATAGAAGTCGATATGGCAACCTCCACCCTTGAGACCGTGGGTTTGACCGCTAAAGAAGGATTTTCACCCCCTACATTAGTTGGAGCTGAAAAGGGTGTGATTGAAGGATCAGCATCTGGAACCAGTGCCTCCAGGAGTCAGTGGATTTCTAGATGGAGCCTTAGCTTATCTCTTTTGAGCTGACGATAACTCCAACATCCACACCAATGCGAGATCCATCCTACTTTCAAGACTTACAAAGAAAGCTCGAAGTAAAGGGAATAGCAAGTGATTTTGTCATAATTGCCTTCTTAACATGCTCGTCAGATAGATTTTGAAAAGAGAGAAGATAAAGTTAAAAAACCATCTCTTAAATTAAATTCTTAAAAGAACCACCGGCTGAGTGGTCCTCTCAATCATAGTAATTTTCAATAGCCCGCACAACAAGATGACGTCATCAGTCTTTAGACATCAAAAAGCATCGTCGAAAACATAAGTGCATATCATCGGATCCAAGGTGTTGCTTAGGGATAGTCATTTTGCTTGATTCTCAGACTTAGCACTAGGGGGTAGTATTATTATGGTAATATAAATACCTCAGACTAGTCATGGTAATAGCCAGAATACCTCTGATCAGCATATAATCATGAATCCCTCGAACAACCTAAGTTACCCATGTGCTCTCCGACCTAAAAGCTTAATTGAGGTGCATATCTAGGCCATTTACTTCAATGTGATCAGTAGTCCATCCAATACTTGAGTCCCCTTGTTTACCCCAGTCAGATAATCCCTCAGCATGCATGAGAATCCACCCTACAGATAAGTTACGATCCAGCTATGATCTAGTCATAACCAAAGAATTACCCACTTCACATGATTTTATGGGAGCAGATAAGGCATCCAAATCATTCCAGTAACGGCCTCCTCATTCTAGGGGATCGAAAAAGGACTATAATGCCGCAACGGCATGAATAACGGCCCAAGATTTGTGGAACAGTGCAAGGTCCATGATACTTCTTCCTTACAAATATCAAAAGCCTTGAAGATCTAGGTAAATAAGTAATTCCTCTTAGAGAATCAGTTATTGCTCCATTATTCTCTGCTTTTTTGACTTGAGCATTGGAGGATCCTTGCTAGAGCGAAAATCTTTGGCCCGAACTTTTTGTAGGTCACTCTAGCACTTCTTGTGCATTCATCCACTCACCTTCTGACCCAAACTAAATTAAGCAACAACACAGACTATTGGTCCATTCTTTCTTACGTTGCATGACGTAGTGCATGATTCCATAGGTTCGAACACTAAGCTAGTAGCATAGGAACTGTTTCTTATACTAATTGAAGTTACCATCTAGTAATGATTTTCGACATTCGGATAGATCGAATATTTGCAAAGCAATACTCAAGAACCTCGATGTATGGTTACCACATGATTCATTCCTTTGACCCTAAATGCTCATGACAACTTAGGATTTGCTATCAACCCAAAATGTGTCATCCTTATTTCAACCTTTCAAATCCATCAAATGAATTATCCTACTAAGTCTTTACTAAATTAAAATATAGTAATGCATTATCTCTAGTAATCCAGAGGGATCAATCACATGTTGACTCACACACATACTTTGCAAGTACTTGACTGTACCCAATAGTCTTTCATCACTGCATTAAAAATGCAGATAGTCCAGTACCAAAGCATAGTAAATTGCTTGTAAGTCACCATGGTGATCTCAGGTCTGAGGGATGCTCATGCTCATACCCTATGTGAGTTATTTTTGATAGCAGAGCACTCAGCAGGTGAGTCACTGTTCGGTGACGATGTACTCTTATATTTTACCTATATAACATACTAGTATCATACACTTTTTGATTACGAGAATAACCAACCAATATGGCACACAACGATCTATACTCGATAAACATCATCATCCTTTTAATGACGTATCATTTGATCGTGAATTGAGTTTAAGAACTATACGATAAATCTTTCTTTATCATTTAGAAGTAGTTCTAAGAATTTTCATCATAATACAAGAGTTCAATATAGAAGATGCACAAATTTATAATAAAAAAGCTAAATAATTTTTATTAATAAATAATTCATATACAATTATAATAATGAGCTCAATCATCTACAACCTAGATGATTGACTTTAGAATACTATTTTTCAACTTTCAATTCCTCATAAAAGCCTTATGGATAGCACAATAAATATCTATGAGTTAGAGGTTCGGTAACTCCTATCAATTATATCTCATACAACTCTCAACATATCTTTTGCCTCTAAAATACTTATAGCCTTATGGATAGTATTACAAACTATAATATTTAGTTAAGTTATACCCTTCATTTCTATATACTCGTACCTAAATAATGCCATCCTTGTGGATAGCACAACAAGGCAACACTATCCAAATATGCCATAAGTATCACTATGCACTAAGTCAACATTATATCAAACCCTATGGTATGTCTTATGCATAGCACAACAAACTCACTATAATTTTTAATATACTCTATTGGCTTAGCATGAAGGAAGTCATGATAGTGTTCTTAACACTTTGCCATTATGACTTAATATAATTTTTATGCAGGAGTTTAGTCTTGTTTGATCTTATGCACATTTAAAACATGTATATATCCATCATAGGCAGTATATACATCTAACTACCAACATAAAATGGATGGCTATGAACTTTCCTAATGTAATCTACCTGAGCCACTTTGATGGATTATGGGTCTCATCCTAGGTGCATCAAAGATAGCTCCATCTCATGGTCTATCTTCATGGTCCTTTGCTCCTATCCTGTATGGTATCCTATCTTCATCTCCATAAGGCCTTGATGAATGTTCTATCTTCTTTCTTCATTTGCAAATACAGAGAAACTTTTTCTACCCATTTACAAATAAATCTTCTATCCTATTTTACATCAACATGTAAGAATCCTAATCAGCAGTTAGAAAATACATAGGAGAAAGAAAAGAAGATACTACTAGAATGATACATGAGGTAGCAGCACCGAGCCCCTAATTTATCAAATAAAATTATAGCCATCATAGATACATCCATTCCAGATACATTCATCATAGATACATTCATTGATTTATCACATCGGTCCTTTTAGTTCATAACCATCTATCATGTAATTTATAATATTTATAAAGCCTAAATTAAACTGCTTATATTATTATAATTGTGATATCATTCATATATATGTTATAGAGGCACTATGATGTTTAATTTTATGAGCCCTAGGTCCATCTAGGGTTTCCATGTATTACTGGTCCAACTTTTGGACCAACTTGTATTGGATTTGATTTGGGTTCAACTCTTAACCCAATGTTAGTTATGAGTCAACCATGTGTCAACATTTGACTAAAGTCAACTAACTCTTAAACAAATCCTAATCTAATTAGGTTTGTGAAGATTTAGTTAACTATGATTCAAACCCTCATCCAGTTAGAACAATGAAAATTTGGTCAACTTTAATTCAGTAAGAATCCTAATTTAATTAGGACTTTGAATTTTAGTTGATCTCCAATCATAAATCCTAATCTCACTAGGACAATGAATTTTAATCAATATCAAACTTATCCAAAACCCTAGGTTTATGATTGTTCCATCTCTCTTCTAGGGATCAATTTTCAGCCACCAACTCTTGGGCCTTGGGACATGATGGCATACCTCCTTCAACCAGAAATTTCAACAATGAACCACCAAACCAAGGCATATGGGAGAGTGGTTTTTGCAATGCCCCTGTCACAATTTTCTACTACCAAAAATTTTTGCTGGTGTAGCAGCCCCTGTCTTGTGCATCACATGCGCAAGGCAACCTTTTCATGGAAAAATCCTAAAGATAGGAGGCTGCCCTAACTTATCATACAACTTGTCAACCCTTGGCATCTCATACCAAGGTCTAATCATGGACAAAATTCTAATTTGGATGATTGATGCAGCAAACTAATGATAAAACATCAAGCAGAAAATTCAGATCATGACATATGATGAATTAGATCTAATCTATATCACAACAACAATATAAAGTTTGATTGAATCAATCAAGGATGACTCTGATACCATTATTAGGATTTGGATGCATAGTGGAAAATGGATTTAAAATTTTTTTGACATAATCAATGATTGATCACATTCAATCTGAACCCTAAAATCCAAAATTATCTTGATGATTTCAATCAAACATAAAATAAAGGAAATAATCATGCTAGAAGGAAGAATACATATAAGGAAATAGGGATACCTTCTAAGACGATCTTGAATTGCTCGATGCTTGATTGGATTCCACAAGACATCCAAGCGGATGCTTTTCAATGGTGATCCATATAGGAATGTATCAAGGGCTCTCCCCAAATATCTGTATTGATTTCCTTCTCAAGAAAATCAACAAACCTTCTTTCTTGTTATCCGTCAAGAACTCTTCTTGACTTCTTTTCTCTCTTTGTTAAGAACCTTTCTTGATTTCTTTCTTACTTTTTAAAGAACTTGTTTTGGTTTCTTTCTTCTTTGCCAAGAACCTTTCTTGATTCTTTCCTTTTTGCCAAGAACCCTTCTTGGTGCCTATCTTTCTTGGACGTCCAACTCTTGAATGTAGAATTAGGATGTTGGAGATCTTGGAGCCTGGAACCAAGGTGTGAAACAATTTTATGCTCATCCTAAGGAGGCGTCAACACCACTTTTATAGGTGCCCAACCTTCTCAATGTGAAACCTCTTTCACGTGAGAAAGAGGGGGCACAACTCCTAGGCATATCTTCTTTGGTGTGAAGTGAGAAGGGGGTGCACAACATATGGTGTTAGGGATTTCTTCATGTGAAACTACTTTCATGGGAAAGGCTATTGGCGTTGGCCCTTTCTTATAGAGGGATAAGAGGCATGGACTCCTCTTTAAGTCAAGTTTTGACTAGTCAAAGCCTAATGGCACTAGGAGTAGTCCAATTACTTTGAGGATTAGGGTTTGAACATGTGCTAGTATGCTTGACCAAAATCCATTTGGATTTCAACCAAATCTTGATTGAATTAGGTAAAATAAGACCTAACCAAAAGTCCTTGACCAATTTTTTTTTATGCATGAGCCATTAGGTTCCACATCTAGGTAATAGTAGGCTCAGGCTCTTATGCACCTAATCCAATTTAGAACCCTTCTAATTAATTAGGTCCAAAACATATTGAGCTCAAGTACATCAATTAATTAGAACTCTTTCTAATTAATTACTAAATTAAACTTTTTAATTCATGAAAATCGATAAGTCAAGATTGATATCTAGCAATGTATCATGACTATCCAGAAGATGTAGAATTTTGATGGAATTATCAAAACACCCTTTCATGGTAAGTTACCGTATAATTTAATCCTTCGATCGCACAATATCCTAAACAAGCCATCGATATGGAACCATGTCAAGCTCAAATATCTATCCATATATAAATATATCTCAATCTGATGATGACGACTCGATTGATGAAATATTAGAAATTTTTTTTTAATTTTCATCTTGCTTTGGCCAAATACTTTCTAAGTCATCATCCAATGAGATTACATAGGATGTTCTCTCTCCTTATAAGCAGTGATCGATTCTTTTTTGACTACTCATAACCTTCATGCATACTTTATCATATCCAGAACATCCCACACATATCTTAGAGAGTCATGCTAGGATATGAACCAAAGCATAGATCCATATATATAAGGTACCATGATGATCTCAGGTTTAAGGATCACTTGCAGCACTCCCATTGGAGAACCATCTGTCAACATGCTTATAAGGCTTCATTAGATGTTCTCCCTATGGATTAGTTTAGTAAACTCATTCTCCAATGAGCACCGACATCTTTATATTTGTGTTCCCACATAAGTGATTATGAGATCAATCATCCTCTCCATTGAGTATACATAGGATGTGTCTGTCTTATCAATATCATCAATCTCTGACTCGATGATCCTTCGATTGAAAATATTTTAGATTGGGCTATTAAGATTTTAAATCTTACTGATATGATCTCATCATGGCCCTAAAACTAATTTCCTAATCTATGGGGTTTATCATAATCTTAATTAAGTCATAATGAGATAATAAGACATAGCATATGACGAAACATAATACCTTATATTATTTATTAATATGATGTATGTGAGTAGGAAGATAAAATAGAAAAATCCCATCGCATCATCCATGTGATTGGCTTGTAGGTCACTATTCTTTCATTTTGATTAGAGTTGAAGATTAATGATAGGAAGGAGTCCAACATCTCTCCCCTCCATCACTATTTAAAGGGGTTGAGCTTCCCCTTCTAACCCATCAACGATCGGCGGCCATCCTTGCCGAAGAAGCCTTCATCTTGTCTAAGCCTTCATCTTGTCTAAACACCCTCCTTGTATTGGTTTTGAAACCTCACTAGAGACAAGATATGGGACTCCTATTTCTTTTTTATCTTTCTTTCTAGGTTTTCTCCCATCTTTAGTGAGCTATTGTCAGCCAGGTTCCATTCAAAATCATTAAAAATTGGTTTGAAAACCCTTCCCCTACTTGGTTTGGTTTTTCTACCCTTTTCTTTTGATTTTTCAGGCATCGGTAGCCATTGCCTACCGCCAGTTTGGGATCCACCGATTATGCTGTAATAGCCCTAGCTATCATCGATCAGAGCCATATTAGTGGTGATCCACTATCCTAGGAATAAAAAGAGGGAAGTAATCCTCTATTTCACCATGGAACCAAAGGAACAGAGAGAAGGAGAAGAAAAAAAGAAAAAAAGGAAAAAAAGAAAGAAGAAAGGGAGAGGGAGTTTCTCTCCTTTCCCTCTCTCCTTCCTCTCGCTTCCTACTTTTCTTCTCCACTTTCTTTCTCTACTTTCTTTCTAGAAAATTTTACTTTCTTTCTATATAAGTTTCTCTATCTAAAAATGTCTCTCTCTAGATGGTATCTTTTTTCTAGGATTTTTGGATCTTAGAAAGATCCTCTAATAGCCTTGATAGAACTTGATGAAGGGATCTTGGCCATTGATTGTTGGACAGTTTGCTAGTCTCCACATTAATCGGGCTGAGCATCATGACATTTCACCATTGATTACATCCTAGCATCCTAGCATGATCCTTAATCAATTGGATGCCTTAGATCAAACTGATTGAAATGTTGAGTGTTATCGTATAGCAAGCCTGTGAGGATTTAGAATTTTTATTTTAAAAATAATAATTATTATATTTTGATAAAAATATAATTTTAAATATTATATTTAAAAGAGAATTTTAGAAAGCTCGTTATTCGTAAAAGATTAAGATGGCTTCATATTGAATAAAAATGCCACGGCTCGAGGTACTGCTATAATATTGCCTAGAGGTTGCAACCCAAAAAGGGGGGGGGGGTAGGGTGAATTGAATTCTTATAAAATTTTGATTAATTTTAACTCTAAATGATAATGTGCTTCAATTTGGGCTATCCTAACTAAGTGATTGTGATGTGATCAACACGTGTGGTAGCAAAAGTAAATGATCAATAAAACTATGCAATAATTAATCTAATGAAAGGCAAGAACTAAAAGCAACTAGAGTAAGATAGTGAAGAGTACAATCATAAATATACATGATTTTTATAGTAATTTGGTACAATCCATACCTACATCCACTCTCCAAGTTTTTCTTAGAATTTTCATTATAATTCTTTCTTGATTACAGTGTGTTTATTTTTCTAGGCTAACAAATAAAACTAGTTGATTTTCAATAGGAGCATCTACCAAAACTTTATACTATTAGTTTTCTAAGCTCACCAACAATCCTATTGGTTTTAATCTAGATGCACCAACCATAATCTTTACAACATCCAATTATGGACTTGGACTAGCCTGTCCCCAAGTTTCTTTCCTCCAAAGAAATTTGTAAAGAAATAAAATGCAAGATAAAGATTTTAGTTCAAATAAAAGAATAAAAAATATAAACTCTTTAAAACTTAGAGAAGATGCTGAAGGATTGCTCTTTTGATGCTTCACTTCTCTTCAATTTATACTTGAGAGGATGTGGAAGATGTTGAAGAAGATCACACTTGAAAGTGGAGGATGTGGACTTGGACTAGCCTGAACTAATTTCTTTCTTTTCTTCTTTCTCAAGGATATTCAATGAGCTTATTCAAATCTGAATATTTTTTACTTATTTCCTCTTAATCTTTTCTTTTCTTATATCTTCTTTTTTATTTTCCACATGTTTTATGGTCTTTGAACTCATTTCTAGTCATTTATAGCCATTGGAGATGAAAAATAGCCATTAGAATCTTTTTCTAGATGAAGATGGGCTTTTATAGAGATAGCCATTATGCTTGTCAGACAGCATCAAGTTGGCTTGAATTCAATCTCAAGTTGGCTCGAACGATAGTTCTAAAAAATCAATGTTCTATCCCACTAAAAGAGCCAGCTTGGATTTGTCTTGAGTGGCTCGAACTGTAGACTTGAAAAACTACTTTTCTATCGACCTGAGAGGCTGGCTCGAATTTTGTTTCAAGCTGACTCAAACTGTAGAATCTAAAAACTGATTTTCTATCACCTAGAGAGAGCCAGCTCGGCTATGTGCCAAGCCAAAGTATCAGGAGCATACCGTGCAAGAGTTGGCTCAATTCTTGGATGGATTGGCTCTAAATCTTTGAGATGATTTTTCTTATGCCGAAAGTCTACAAAATTAGTTTTACTTGACTTAATTAATCTTCAATTATATTTGGAGTTTTTCAACGATCTTTTTCCTTCTTTGAAGATCTTGACTTAGTGAATTTATGGCGATCTTTTTCAATAAACATTTCTTCTATTTTAATACCTGGAAAGACTTATAACTATTCTTGAAATACATGATTAGATAAATAATATACATAAAGTTTGGCAATCATCAAAATCAATCACAGGGTCAATAATCTCTCTCTTTTTAATGATGGCAAAATTTTGAGTATATGCTAAAGAAATTAATGTGAATTAAGATAAGAATAAGAATTAAACTTATTATACATCATTAGTGCATACATATTTTATATACTCATATCAAAATGATGTTTCAATTCAAATCAATGAGTATCAAGATTTTAAGTATCAAAACTTCGAGTTTCTTAAGCATCAATCCTATATACTCCCCTTTTGACAACATCTCAAAACTCATAGAAAGAATCAAAAAATATCATCAAAATCAATCCAAATTTAGAAAAATATATCAAACTCAAAAAATTTTAATTTTAAGATAGTATTGAATTTGAACTACATAGGACATTTAATAACAAAATAAGTATATTTGGTACCAAATTTATATTGATACAACTCTCCTCCTTTCTAAGTAAATTAAATTCAGCTCTTTCTAAATACATTGAGAGATAAAGTTTTCTAAAGACATTTGAGCATATTTGATATCAAATTAAGTATGTTCGATGATAAATTTATTTTGGTACCACTTTAGGTTTTCAAAGGATGGAGTTTAAGTAAAGCATGTCAAAAATTTTTAGATACCAATTTTAATATTTGTTCTTTTCTTTTCTTAAAAGATTTCAATCAATTAAGCTTTAAAAAGATATGTATCAGAAATACATCAAAGATAGTATCAAAGCTGAAAATAATTTTACAATAATTTTTATTTCACATTAAAGAATATTCAGTGATATCCTTATAAATTTAAATAATTTGCATAATGCTAATACCAATTTAGAGATTCAATGTTTGGAGTAAAAATGAGATTTTAATTTGATGTGACTTCAAGAATGTCAAGAATATTCATGTAAATCAAATTATGAAATCAATATATTAATGATATCACTTTAAGCAATTTTTAATATTAGAGAATAATTTATTTATTTAAAATTATTTTAAATTAATAGCACTTTAAATCAAATAAATCAAACTAAATAAACATATGAAAGCACAAATTGAAAAGACTATAAGGCATTTGATGGATTTTAATCAAATCAAATTAAATTAGTTAATTTTCAAATCTTATTACATGATATTTTCTCCCCCTCAATTTTATAATTATTGTTGAATAAGTTTTAATATTTAAACTTTTTTCTCTTTTTCTTTCAAGTTAAGCATCTTTAATTGATACCAAATTTGACTTTTAAATTTAGATTATTCAAATTTTTAAGCTCAAATTTTAAATTTTAAAAAGAATTTGTTTATGATAGCCAAGCATAGAACATATTTCAAGCATCAATCTATTAAGTTTAGGACAAAGAATATTTCAACTTCATCTCAAATAATGTTATATCAGGAATATATCAATACACAATTAATTTGAAGCACCATACTCATTTCTTTAGCTAAAAATAATGCAATAGAGTGCAAGATAAGATTTTAAAAGAACATCATTAAAATTAATTGTATTCAAATTTCACAACTTTTTCCCTTTTCAAATTTTAGATTGAATTTTAGAATGACATAGATTCAAAAACTTTTTCTCATGCTTTCTGAATAACATAGATGCATCGAGTAGATTCTTAAATTTAGTTACAAAATTGGTTTAAACTTGATAGATCCCAAGGAGATAGATCTTTTCAAAATTGAGCATGTTGAATAGATGATTCAAAGCAAGACATAAGACATATTTAATTTTGTAAACAATATTTCTTTTTCATCCAAAGATGTATTTATCAATTTGATTTATAAAGTTACCAATCTTTAGACTTTGTCTGATAGGTATAATGTCAAGGTTATGCAAAACATATTCAAGATAAAATAATCTTTTTGTTTTGCCAAAAGGTTTGAACAATTAAGTACAAGACTATAATAATCCATCTGATAGAGCAATTATAAAAATATGATACCAATTGTGAAAATAATCTTCTTTATGCTATTTATCCAAATAATAACTTCTTTGAAAGATTTTCTTGATACCAAATAAAATGAAATTTAGATCACATCAAGGTTTCCTTAAAGGTTTGATGCCATATAGATCGAAGAAGATAAAGTTTTAGATTCATTACTTGAACAAAATAAGGATTCATATTTTCAAATCCAATTTGATATAAAAAATGATCAATTGATGCAAATTATTTTTGATATTAGTTGTTGGGGTTAAACCCGCTCATGTCGAAGTTCGGCTTGGTGTCTTATCTCAAGATGATCCCGAGAGGGCCATCCTCTAATCGGACTCCTTCAAGCCAGACTCCTTCGGTCGAACTCCTTCTGGGCTCCTTCAAGTCGGACTCCTCCAAACTCCTTCTGGACTTCTTCAAGCCGAACTCCTCTTGAACTCCATCTGAACTCCTTCAAGTCGAATTCCTTCAAGCCAAACTCCTCTAGTTGAACTCCTTTCGAATTTCTTCCAGTCAGACTTCTCTCTATCGCTAGAAGGACCTCGGCATCAATTCTTAATACAATAAACATCAGTCAGTGCATAGGCAACCTCGGAGCCATCTGAACCTCTCTTGAACTATTGAGATGAGGAGTTCTTCACCACCTATGGCTATCTCATCCAAAGTTAAACTATTAAATTACAGTAGACTGGAACGTCACGATAATGGACACTACCCCTCGTAACAAACTCTACGTGATCCTGAACAATCCACTATCAGACAGTTATGGCTGTCACCATCAATTTGTTATAGGCTCTGCTTATATAAGAAACTCTCTAGATACATTTTCTCTCTAAGCTCTAAACATTGCTCAAAATCTCTCTGAGTACTCCATTTCTGTTGGTCAAAAGAGTTGACTTGATCGTTGGAGGGTCCTACCGAAGCCACCACTTTTGACTTTGGATAGGACTTTATTTTGTAGGTCACCAGTGGTGACATAGTCTTCTCCAACTCCAGCTTCATTCCACCATCAACCAGATTCTTCATCAATAGAATTGATGCTAGAAGGAGGGGTCATGGTCTCTTGTTCTTAAAGGAGTACTTGACAGAGGTCTTTCTTCTTTTTCAAAGTTCTTCTTCTCCAACCAACTTTGCAAAGATACCACCCAAGAAGGCATCAATTAGGCAATCTAATGCCTCCATGGCCAGATCTCATCTAGATCCATCGGCTCCGACTTCATCACCAACATTCCAACCTCTTCCATTGATAGCAGTGGTGGACGTGGAGCCATTCAACCTATTGATCCAGCAGATCAGAGGCCTCATCGAAGTAGTATAGGCCATGCAGTAGCAACAACCTCCGACATCAGTTCAGCTGAAGGGAGCTTAATCAAAATATCAAGATTCGATGCTGGGATGGCCCACTTGGGCTAGTCATTAGGCGATCCTCAGAAAGGAGAAGCAGAGGGTAGAGAGCCCATGTTCAGATCATGACTCCACCCCCAGAGGATTCCTACCTCCATTCTACTAGAAGACCCTCGAGATCCATGATCAAGAGGATCTTTTAGATCAAAGGTTTCAAAAGATGAATTAATAGATTAAGGAACTCTGCCATGCTACCCTCATCCATGGCGATGATATCTACACCGATCCTCCTTTCTCCTAGCAAATCATGCAGGAGTCGATCCTGCTAAACTTCAAGCTCTCCTAATTCAAGAGCTACGATGGGATCACTGATGTGGTTGACCATCTAGAGGCCTTTCAGACTATGATGCTGCTCCATGGTGCACCAAATGCCATCTTATGTTGAGCCTTTCTATCTACTTTGAAGGGAGCAGCAAGAAATTGATACTCGATGTTGAAGCTGGGTACGATCTTCTCCTTCGACCAAATGAGCCATCAATTTATGGCTCATTTTATTAGTAGCCGATGTCTCAGATAAGGCTTGGACTCCCTCATCAACATCAAGTAGAAGAAAGAAGAGTCCATCCGGGCTTACGTCAGCCACTTTAATGCCGCTGCACTGGAGGTCCAAAATTTGGATCAATTTATTGCTATGACCGTGCTGAAAAGCGGCCTTCAAAAGAATGATCTTCTATTTTTCCTAGAGAAGAGATACCCCAAAAATTTTACTAATTTGCTAGCTTGGGTTGAAGGTTATGCCCAAGCTGAAGAAGCCTTCAAGTTGAAGAATGAGAAAGCCGCGAGAGAGCGGTAGGCGGGTGATTCTAGCAAGCCCATAGTTGAAGAGAAGTCAAGTGAAGCTCAATCATGCTCTCAAACACCCCTTGAGTGCAAGCGAGCTCGAACCTTCCCTCAGGCTCATCGTCAAAGAAGCCCTGACCGAAGGGCACGGTGAAACTCTTCCTCTAGAAGGTTCCACAACTACACCCTCCTCAATGCTCTAAAGACTCAAGTGCTGATGAAAATCAAGAAGCAACTACCAAGGTCGGAAAGGATATGCACTCATTCTGACAAGCACAATCCTAACAAGTACTACCTCTACCATCGTGACCATGGTCATGATATTAAACAATATATTCAACTCCAAGATGAGATCGAGGAGCTCATTAAGCGAGACAGACTTGGCCGATTTCTATGACGTCAGCCTGAAGGAAGGAAGGATTGGCTAAGGGCATTGCCACAACCAGAACCACCAAGAAGGAAGGAGCAGTAAGGAGATCGACCATCCCTCGGCATTATCAACACCATCTCTAGAAAACTTCAACGAGGAAAGGCCAATGGATCGGTAGAGCCAATAAAGAGGCGAAGGACTAAAGAATCCATAGCTTTTACTGAAGAAGATGCTCAAGGGGTTCAATTTCCTCATAATGACGTGATTGTAATTTCTTTAAATATTACAAACTATGATGTATGCTATGTTCTTATCGATAATGGAAGTTCTATCGACGTCTTATTTTATGATACTTTCTCTAAAATGTTCATATCTAATAACTGCCTGGGACCAATAAACTCTCCATTGGTGGGCTTCACTGGCGATACTGTGCCAGTTGAAGGAATAATAACATTAACTATGGCTATAAAATGATATCCAAGATAGTCCAGAGCATAAGTAAATTTTTTGGTAGTAAGAGCTCCATTAGCTTACAATGCGATTCTCAACCGATCTAGTCTAAATGCACTTCGGACAGTGGTGTCGACCTACTATTTGATGATGAAGTTTCCAACAAACTACGGGATCAGAGAGGTCAGAGGAGTTCAAGCTTTGGTAATACACTGCTACTCAATTGCTTTACAAAAAAGCGATCAATCAGATCCTTATCTTATTGATGGGCTAGACGTCTGTGACGATCTTACTGAGGAGTGGGGCAAGCCTATGGAAGATCTTATAATTATCCCTTTGAATGATGGAAATGCAGAGCATACAGTATAGATCGGCCTAACTTGGGAGAAGAAGTATGAAAGCAGCTTGTCGCCTTCCTACAAAGAAATGTAGATGTCTTTGCTTCGGTCCCTATAGATATGCACTGAAGTCATGGAACATTGTCTAGTTGTTGATCCCAAACATCGATCGATGAAAGAAAAGATATGGGGCTATGCACTAAAAAGGCAGAAGGCCATAGGAGAAGAGGTTGATAAACTTCTCAAAGCTGAGTTCATCCGAGAAGTCAACTATCCAGACTGGATCTCCAACGTGATCCTCGTCTGGTAAATAAAGAATATGCATAGATTTCAAAAAGTTGAATAAGGCCTGCCCAAAAGATAGCTACCTCCTATCCAGAATTGATCAGCTGGTGGATGCAACCTCGAGCCATGAGCTTCTCACTTTCATGGATGCCTTCTCTGGCTATAATCAAATCTGGATGGTATCAGAAGATGAGGAGATAACTCTTTTATTACTAACCATGGTCTTTTTTGTTACAGGGTCATGCCCTTTGGGCTCAAAAATATAGGTGCAACCTACCAGCATTTGGTCAACAAGATATTCAAGGAGCAGATCGACCATAATATGGAGGTCTATGTGGATGACATGCTTGTAAAAGGCAGATCTTCAATAAATCATATTATCGATCTTGAAGAGACCTTCAGTGCCCTCCAAAAATACAAGATGAAGTTGAATCTGACTAAGTGCGCCTTCGGAGTAACCTCAAAAAAGTTTTTGAATTTCATGGTGTCAAGACATGGAATTGAAGCAAACCCAGAGAAGATCTAGGCCATTCAAAAAATGACTGCTCCAAAGTCAATAAAGAAAGTTCAGTACCTAACAGAAAAAGTAGCAGCTCTAAATTACTTGGTCTCAAAGTTGGCTGAGTGATGTACGTCATTCTTTCAAGTTCTCAAGCAATCAAAGAATTTTTGCTGGACTGCTGAATGTCAACAAGCATTCGAGAAACTAAAGAACTGCCTTGGCTCACCTCCCCTATTGACAAAGCCTGAACCTAGAGAGAAACTATTCCTCTTCCTGGTGATCTCTCCAACAGTCCTTGCAGTGGTCCTAGTTAAGGAAGAGGCAAAAGTACAATGACTGATCTACTATATAAGTCGAGTTCTAAGGAACACCAAGATCAGGTACACCAAGTTAGAAAAGCTAACTTATGCTTTGTTAATTGCAGTCCGAAGGCTCCGATCTTATTTTCAAGGGCACATTATAACACTTCTCACTGATCAATCGATCAAAATAGTTTTTCATCGAATAGACACCTCTAGAAGAATAGCGAAATGGGCAATAGAGCTTACAGAATTTGACATCAACTACCGACCTCAACCGTCAATCAAAGCCCAAATATTGGTAGATTTCATAGTGGAATGAACCACTCCAGATGAAGCTGATCTTGAATAAAATGAAACTGGTATTCCATGGTTGCAGCCGAACTCCCCCGAAGAAAGAGCAGATCTCTCCAAAGGTTTTTGGGCCTTATACATGGATGGCTCATCCAATGCTTTCGATGTAGGCGTAGGTTTGATTTTGGTCAATTTAGAAGGAATTATTGTAGACTATGCACTGTGCTTTAAATTTTCTGCAATGAATAATAGGGCCGAGTATGAGGCACTGATCGCAAGATTGAAGATAGCTAAAGAACTAGAAGTAGATCAGCTCCAAGTTTATAGTGACTCCTAGTTAGTGATGGAATAAGTCAGTGGCAATTATGAAGCTCGAGAGGATAGCATGATCAAATATCTAGAAAAAGTGAAGAGTATGACCCCATCCTTTAGCAATTTTGGTATCAAACAGATTTCGAGAGCAGCGAAAGTCAGGGCCGACCTCTCCAAATTGGCCATGCTAGCCCCAACTGAACTACCTAAGGAGGTCTTCTTTGAAGTTTGACACACTTAAGTTCGAAGAAGCTACGGTCAGTAATGTAGGTCGACCATGAGCCCAGTTGGATCGACTTGCTAGTTGCTTATCTCAAAGATGAAGTTTTTCCTTACGATCTGAAAGAAGCTCAAAAACTTAGAAATCAAGCCTCCTAGTATGTTCTATATGAAGGCAAGTTATATAAAAGATCGTATTCTTTACCACTTTTATAAATATCTCGAACCTTCTGAGATCGATTTTGCAGTATGGAAAGTGCATGAAGAAATCTATGGAAGTTATTTGGGGGCGAGGTCCTTATCTCATAAATTATTTTGGTAGGGCTACTATTAGCCAATAATGTACCATAATTCTATAGAGTATGTCAGAAAATATGATCATTATCAAAAAAATATAAACATTAAAAGGTAACCGATCTCTGAACTTACATCCCTGAGCACCCCATGGCCATTTGCATAATGAAGGATGGATATACTCGAACCCTTTCTTATGGCATCTGGACAGCGAAAGTTTCTATTGGTGGTGATTGATTACTTCACGAAATGGATTGAAGCCGAACCTCTGACAAAAATTACTGAAGCTAAAGTATAGGACTTCATCTGAAAGTCAATTGTGTGTAGATTTAGTCTACCCTGGACTCTTATAACAGATAATGGGCATCAGTTTGTAGGGACCAAATTTGTTAAGTTCTATGAAGATCTGAACATTGTCCATAATTTTACGTCAGTAGCCCATCCACGAGCAAACAATGAGGCTGAGGTAACCAACAGAACCCTATTATAAGGTATCAAAGCAAGACTTGAAAAAGCAAAGGGGACTTGGATGGACAAACTCAATCATGTACTTTGAACATACCGAACTACCCAAAGACCACTAATTAGGAAAACATCATTCACCTTGACTTCCGAAATAGAAGCGGTCATCCCAATAGAACTCAAACTTTCATCAGTGCGAGTCATGGCATTTAATGAGCAATGCAACTCGTAGGATCTCAGGGCTAATGTTGACTTGTTGGAAGAAAAAGAAGAAGAAACTCAAGTTCGGATGGCGGCCTATAATCAAAAAGTAGCTCGTTACTATAACTCCAGAGTCAGAGGCAAAGTATTCAAAGTAGGAAACTTGGTACTTCGACAAGTAGCTATTTGACAAACTTAGAACCAAGGAAAGCTTGCTCCAAATTGAGAAGGTCCATATGAAATCAAGAAGGTCGTCTAGCCCAAAACTTATTATCTGAAGAAACTCGAAGGGGTAAATCTCTCACGCCCATATAATTCAAAGAATCTATGAATGTACTATCAATGACTTCATTTTGAATAAAGTTTTCATGTTTTAACATCTCTGTTCTTGGTATAAATATATGATGATAGAAAATAACCACTGAAATAATCAAAGTTAACGATGTCAGGAATAGGAGGACCTCATCCCGACATGAATGAAGATCTCCATTTATTCAAGATAGGAAAAGGGGAAAGGCCCTTCAATGGTCCTTTTATGCCCCTGCCTCCCTCTTAGGAATAAGAGAAGAACCTCATCCTAACATGAGCAAAGTCCAATTATGTCAGAAATAGGAGGAGGACCTTATCCTGACATAGATGAAGACCTCCAGTTATTCAAGATAGGAGGAGGAAAGAGGCCCTTCAATGATCCTTTCATTTTCCTACTATCCTATTAAGAATAGGAGGAGAACCTCATCCTAATAAGAAAAAAGTCAAACCATGTTAGGAACAGAAGGAGGACCTCGTCCTGACATGGATGAAAACCTCTAGTTATTCAAGACAGGAGGAGGAAAGAGACCCCCTCAACAGCCCTTTCATGTTCCTACTGTCCTATTAAAAATAGGAGGAGAACCTCATCCTAACATGAGCAAAGTCCAACCATGTCAGAAATAGGAAGAAGATCTCATCCTGACATAGATGAAGACCTCCAATTATTCAAGATGGGAGGAGAAAAGAGGTCCACTCAATGGTCCTTTTGTACCCCACTGTTCTGTTAGGAATAGGAAGAGAGCCTCATCCTAACAAGAGCAAAGTCCAATCATGTTAGGAATAGGAGGAGGACCTCATCCTGATATGGATGAAGACCTTTGATTATTTAAGATAAAAGGAGGGGAGAGGCCTTTCAATGATCCTTTTATGCCCCTATAGTCCTGTTAGGAGCAAGATGAGGTAAAAGAACGAAAACTAACCATGTCAAGAACACGAGAAGAATCTCGTCCTGACATGGATGAAGACCTCTAGCTATCTAGGATGGGAGGAAGAAAACTAACCATGTCAAGAACACGAGAAGAATCTCGTCCTGACATGGATGAAGACCTCTAGCTATCTAGGATGGGGGAAGACATTTCGTCAACAGTTATTCTGCTGAAAGATGAAGTGAAGAAAATAGACAAATCAATAAACACCAAATCCATGAAGAGCAAGAAGACAATTGAGGAAACCATCATTTCATTAAGGTCGAAGTTCATTACAAAACAAAAGTCCATAAGACTAGTTACAAAAAAAAAAGAGAAGAGAAATGGAGATGAGTCCTATTCAGGGTTGGACTTTGGACTACCAGCTTCAGCCATCGCAAGAGAGAGTTTCAATCCTTCAACCTTCTCCTCAAGCCTTTGTCGAGCTGCCAGACTCTCCCTCAGCATCCTCTTCCACCTGCATGACTCCTCCTCTATCTCCCTCAACTTCTTCCTTAGAACTGTAGATTCGGCTTTGACGTCCTTCACAATGTCCTTCTGGTACGCCATTTGAATCTTCAGTTTATGCAACTTATTTTTATCTTTTTCATGCATGGTGGATAGGCTCTCTAAAGTGCCTCTCAAAGAGAGTATCCCTTGCAAATCTCTGCTCGAGCCAGCTTGAGCTCTATCCAATAATTATTGCCAAAGTCAGGCAATCTCACCATCGGCCATTCGAAGTTTATATTGAAGGTTGGCAACTTGACCAAACCAATCTCTCCTATAATCATTATATGACTCTTTGGCTACTTGTAACTAGCCCTATAACTCAGAAAACTTTTTTGACCAATCCCAACCACACTCAGTCCGATTAGTGGACCATGCTAAACTTTCTTCGAGTATTTGAATCCTCTCATGCACAGCCCTCTGCTCGATTTTCAGAGAGCTCACCTTGGCGATCAAAGTCCAAGCCTTCTCGCTGTCGAGTTTCTTCACTCATTCTAGTTCTTCAGTCAAATGGCACTTGTTATTGATATAGTCCACGGAGTTCTTCCTGTGCACCTGGTGAAAGCTAGTAACCTCTATCGTTGCCTCTGAACAATCCTTCCTCGACCATTGAAGCTTGCCTTCTATTTTCTTCAATTTTTTCTTCAAGTGATGAACCTCTTTTTTCAAATTTCTAACCCTTAATTTCAGAGGAATGCCCCGAGGTAGGGGATCAGCCTCGACGGGAGATGGCGGGTCATGTCTTTGATTGCTAAGAAAATTCTGAATAATAAATAATGTAAGTATAAAGAAAGAAGATCTACTTTCATTGTTCAAAATGTTGTATGTACATCAAAAAGAAAGAAGAAAAATACAACTATTCGAGGTTCTCAACCTCAAGAGGTGCAATAGCGGATAAGGTTGGAGCATTCTCTACAACTCCAAGCTTCGATGCAGGTTCGAGCTCCTCGGCAGTAGGTTTGACGAGCTCGAAGGCGACTTCAGCAGGAGAAGGGTCAACCGCGGTAGTGGATGGTCCCACCTCTTCATCAGAAACTTCCTCATCTAAGAAGCTAAGATCAAGCTCAAGAAATTTGCAAGCCACTCTATCTTCATAGAGTTCGAACCTCTTGATGAAGGCCTGCTGGCCTAACTCGATATTCAGGTTCCTTATTTCAGAGAAAATCTTGAACTCTTCCACCACCTGAACCTTTGCTTCTAAAATTTGCCTTGAGATTTGATCTCGCATCTTGGCGACCTTGACCTTGGCCATCTTCCTCCTCTCCTCCTCCAAGGCCAGAGCGGCCGTTAGTCCTGCAGAAGCGAGCTCCTCCTTCCTAAGCACCTCCTAGAGATCTCCGACATCGACCGCCTTCTCCTTTGTGAGGTGATCAACCTCGACTGCCTTCTCTTCTTGAAGATGGATGATTTTGTACTGAAGGTCCTCCTGAACCTTTAGGGCATCTGCCCTCAAACGATGCACCATTCTATTATGGGCAAGTATTTGATGACTTGACTATAATAAACGAATGATGTTATGCACGCAAAAAAAAGGGGGCGGGGGCCAAAAGAGAAATCAACAACGCGATTACCTTGAGGAAGGTCCCAAGGGAATCCCAAATGAGCTACGCGTGATCAAGATCGACCATCCAGTCTACCATCTTGGACATGGTAAACTTATTTGTCAGGTCCCGAACGATCTCCAGGTTGTTGAAGGGGTCTTTTCCCAGATCGTCACTGTCATCGTTGGACTCATTGGGATGAGCCTTGTAGAACATCTTCACAATGACCTTCTTCTTTTTCTTCTCCCCTCCTTTCTCTCTTTCGATGGGAGGCTATAGAGCTTGATCTTTGGTCGGAGGGCTTGAGGATGTTGGAAGCATAGAGCCTCCTTCAATAGCATCAACCTCGGTGATAGGGATAACTTCGACGCCTTTGGCAACTTCAAAGACAACGGTGGTAGTGGTGGGGTCGTGGAGCTAAGAGCATCGACCTTCGCATTCTTCAAGCTTTCATCTGGTGCCTTTCCTTTTCTCTTTCGGGCATGAAGCCCCTTAGTAAGCATTTCGACTACCTGGGTGTCCATCTTTGTAACAAAGAAGAAATCACAGTAAATAACATATGAATACAAAACCTTATAAAAGTTTGCAAAGTAGAAAAGTATACCAACAGGGTTGAGAGGACTCAAGCCCATGTTGAACAAAATATGTTGTTTCAGAAGTTTGAGAAGGAGAGGAGCCCAGTAAGTTTTAAGCTTATTGGCAAAATCAAAGTCGTCTTTATCTAAGTTAAGAGCTCGACAGATTGACTCTCTAAGAAGACCCCAAGGAGGAAGCCCTAACATCAAAGTTAGACAATACACAAAGAAAAACTTCTCCTTCTAGTTGTGGATAGAAAAAGGAGCACCTTTTAGTAACCCCTTCTTGCCAAATTGGGGCAAGAAGTACCACCAGTTCTTCGTGGAAGGATGGCATTTGAAGGTATAGTAGTTCCTAAAAAGAGAAAGGGTCGGGCGAAATTCGGCCAAGTGGCAAAGGGAGAGAAATCCGATTACAAAGCTAAAAGAGTTTGGCACTACGGAAGTAAGGGAGATATTCAACAAATGAAAAAGCACTACTACAAAAGATGGAAGAAAAGGTCTCAGTCAAGTATGAAGAGTTTTTAGGTACAGACAAAATCGATTGAATGGGGGAGAACAAGTCCGGTCACTCGGGCCAGGGAGTTCTAATTCATATTCTGGAGGGACTCCATATTGTATCCTAATCAACAAAAGATCATCTAGGGTCAAGGTACAGTGGATCGTACCTAGCACAAAGGTCGGATGGGGCATACTTCTGAGTTCGGTCTCGTCTGTGGGATTGGGATTTTGGAAGATCGGACTGGAGGAAGAAGTTTTCGAAGACATTTGGATCAAACAAAAAATCCCCAAAAAATCCTTAAAAAATCAAGAAAATAAGGAGCAGAACCTTCTTGAAGAAATCAAAGGGACAAGATGCAAAAGATGCCAAAATAATTAAAGAAAAGATTGTGAAACTAACCTAGATTGATCGAGAAGAGCAACGAGATGACTGGCGCGATGAAATTCGAGCAGGAAAGCTCCCACGGGCAAAAGAAATAGGGGAAGAAATTGGAGAACTCTCGAGCGGGACAAAGGATATTAAATGAAGAAAGAGAAGAGCATAAGGAGAAGTAAGGCCCCAGGAGAAGAAGGTGAACTTAACTATCTTGTAGAGCCCGAGATAGCTATGATGGCAGGTCTTCTCCAATTGATCTTTGATTGACATGTGTCTCATTCATCATGGCAGACGACCAATGGCTGACAGAATCCTTATTGCGCTGTACCTGGGGCAGGGTTTTGGTGGAAGTTTTAAAAAACTATCTTTTTGGATCACTTCGTATTTAAGAAGCTTCGGCATCGGTGCAATAAACACCAAAACTCTCCATCCAACGAGCATAGAATCCGAAAAAGAACTTCGGCAGTCATCTATTTTGTACTCTCTTCCTTCGAATTTACTCAAGAGTAGGAGGACTATTGTTGGGGTTAAACCCACTCCTACCAAAGTTCGGCTTGGTGTCTTGTCTCAGGATGATCTCGAGATGGCCATCCTCCAATCAGACTCCTTCAAGCCGGACTCCTCCTGAACTCTATCCAGACTCCTTCAAGCCAAATTTCTTCAAGCTAGACTCCTCCAGTCGAACTCCTTCTGGACTCCTTTTAGTCAGACTTCTCTCTGTTGCTACCAGGATCTCGGCATTAATTTTTAATACAGCAAACATCAATTAGCGCACAGGTGAGCTCGAAGCCATCCGAACCTCTCTTGAACTATTGAGATGAGAAGTTATTCACCGCCTACGACTGTCCTATCTGAACTTTAACTATTAAATCCTAACAGACTAGCACATCATGGCAATGGACACTATCCTCCATAACAAACTCCACATGGCCTTGAACGATCCACTACTAGGCGTTACAGTTGTCACCATCAGTTTGTTACAAGCTCTGTCTATATAAGGGATCCTCCAGATACATTTTCTCTCTAAGCTTTAAACTCTACTCAAAATCTTTCTGAGCACTCCACTTCTATTGGCCAGAAGAGCTGACTTAATCATCGGAGGGTTCTACCAGAGCTACCACACCCGACTCTAGATAGGACTTTGTTTTATAGGTCATCAGTGGCAACCTAGTCTTCTCCAACTTCAGCTCTATTTCGATGTCAACTAGATTCTGCACCAACATTAGTTAATCATCAAAATATTGATACACTCAAATCATGTAAAGTGTGAATGATGAAATCGAGGACAAATGATTTTTCATGAACAAATCAAGGCAATAGAAGTGTACAAATAAATCAATAATTTCTATTCTCATTACATTCCAAAATAATTTCTCCTTTAAGTTCTAATAATGTTATCTCCCTCTATGTTTCATAGCTAGTACCAAATGATTCACTTATCTTGATACTCTCCATATTCTTCCAAATTATGCATATGTAATTAATTTTAAAAGTGTTTATATAAGATGATGTATACATGCAAAACAACCAAAAATTGGATTGCTAGAGGAACTATGATTCTACAATAAATGTCCTAGCATCAAAATGATTTGGAGGCTCTAAGATGATAGACCAGGCTAGGAAGGGGATGGTGATTTGGTGGCTCTAGATGACTGGCCCCGATAGTCTACGCTTGCTGAAGCAAGCCTCTGAAACTCTCCTATCTGATCATGGCGATGGTCTTTGAAACTAATCACTGGAACTCTGCTTGGATCTTGTTGATGACTCAAAAGAAGATCCTTTTAGTAGTGTATACTTGTCTAATCTAAGATGTGATCTATCTGAGCTCTCTGGATGGTTTGCCAATTCCTCTATAGTCTCACAAACTAGCTCCTCAGCTTGAATATCTCCCACTGGAGCTATAGCCGGAGCCTTATCAGAATCATTGTTCTCCTCATCTCTCTAAGCATGTCTCGTAATCCAACAAGCCCCATGTCTCTCGAATCTCATACGTCAAAGAAAGTGCTCATTGTAGGTGTCTATGTGTAGTAGTGCTCGAGAGGTCTCTCGATTGAAGTCTACCCCATGCTCTTGGAATATGATCATCAGTGCTATGCAGTAGGGTAGCGATGTCCTAGATCTACCAATGATGGAGGTGTTCTCCGATTACTCCTTTGCTCTGAGCATCTTTCTTGTACCATGGAAGAAGAGGATAGGCTAGGTCATGAAGATTCCATGCGTGAGTGCTTAGCCCATTGAGCCACAAACTTTTGGGATGCCATAGATACCAGATCACTAGAAATGGGGCAGGATTTGAGTAAAGAGAGGAAAAATTAGGTAGTGAAATATTTGGAGGAAGCTCTAGTTCAAAATAGAGAGGATAGAAGGAATAGGGAAAAAGGATAGCTTAGGTTTTAATGCACTATCCCCAAAAAGGGATCGACTCATCTCAGAAATGGATCGACTCCAATAAAACTAAGGTCGACTCCTTCACAAAACTATTGTAGACTACTTTGCAGCCCATAAGTCGACTCTACTAAATTTTGAGTTGTCTCCTTGATATAGAAATAGTTCCAAGGATTTTTAAATCCAGAAAATTCAATTAAATTGAGGTTGAATTGATATTCAATTAAATTAAGGATGAAAAATGTAATTCAAATCAAATTTGAAAATAAAAAAAATTTGTCAGTTGGGGTAAGATAACCTAGAGTATCAAGAAGGAAAAATCTAGATGTAAGCTCTATATGTTTAGTTTTAACTAGAAAAATTTTGAATCCTTGGGGGTCAACCTATGATGTAATGCAATTTAATACATCAAGTACTTGATTTCTATAATTGAATGTCTTATTTTCAAATACTTATTTCATGCAAAATTTTGAAAAAAATTTAATATTAAGCATCTTATGGGGGAATGCTAAAAATTAGTTTCTCTTGTAGGTTTAGCAATTACAATATTCAGACCCAATTAAGCATCTTTTAATTTAAGTTCATCAATTATAGAATTGATATGGGGAGGCTTAAAATATCATGTTGAATTTCAAGATAAAACCATTTCATTCAAGCATGATATATAGAGGAGAGCATATTAATTTAAAAATTAAAATATTCAAATCATTGCAAGCATCAAAATCAATCATACTTATCAAAACATGAAAGAAATCATCATATGCATACATATTAATAAATCATTAAAGTCAATATATTTAAAAAAATAATTATTGATGGTGTGATGTAAGAAAGATCTAAAGTTTATCAAGCACCATCACCCATCCTAGTTCATTTCTAGGGCACATCCTTCCATATGTTTACTCTTTTCATTTCATTGGATCTTTGAAGTACTTGCAAGTTCATTTACAAACTTTTGGTACCCAAGTCAACTTGGGTCTTTGGAGGCTAGAGCTCGTGGTTCCTTTCAAAATCCAAATTTGTTTTACTAAAGTTTGGCCAGTGTTTTTAGTATTGCATTCAAAAATTTTGTAGCCAACTTTATTACATTTAAAATACTTAATTAAAGGATTTTCAAATGAAGCTTTTATGGACATGTTTTTGATAAATTTTTGTTTTCTCAATGAGTTATAGCCAATTAATTTCAGATTTGTCAAAAATAGCTATTTGATTGTTTAATATATCTTGAAGCTTTTGAGATCTGATTGTAAATTTTTCAATCATGGACTTTATGCTTTCAATCTATTTCTTTAGTTTGACATTTTCTTTCAACTTTTTTTTTTAGATTTACTCTTTTCTTTAGTAGAAAATTTTAGTTTATTAAATTTCTTCTTTCAACTTAAGATTTTCTTGAATCATAGATTTTTTAGATTTTGAAAATCTTTCTTTTTCTTTAACTAAGGATTTTTCAGACTTTGCAAAATATTTCTTTTCCTTAATTAAAGCTTCTATTTATTTCATGAATTTTTTTTTTCTTTGGCTATGTTTTTCATATTTTTTAAATGATCTTTTTTATTCAAGATTTTATTTTTTTCCTTCAGCTAAAGAAAAATTAGATTTTCTAAGCTCCTTGTTTTTTAGTCTTAACTTCTTGAATTCATGTATTAAATTATTAAAGGCCTAAAAAAACTCATCAAAAGTAAGATGGGAGGAGTTTTTAGAATTTACATCATCCTCATTGGCCATGAGGCAAAGATTTGATGCTCCCTCTTTCTCATCCGAACTTGATGTGTCACTATCTCCCCATATTCTTAGCATAGCTCTTTTCTTTGCTTTTTTGGGATGCTTTTTGTAGCTAATGATAATTTTTTTCTTCATTCTCCTTCTTCATATCTCTCTCTCTTTGAGGAACTTCTTGAGTTTTCTTGTTAACAATGTCATGTCCTCATCATCTTCACTCTCTTCTTCATCTTCTTCTTTATTCGACTCATTGCTTTCTTTATATTATGCAGTAGACTTCAAGGCGATGGTCTTCATCTTTCTTAGCTCTTCTTCTTCTTTCTTTTGAGCTATGTTCAACTCATGGGTCATAAGTGAATCCATTAATTCTTCAAGGGACAGCTTTGTAAGATCTTTTACTTCTTATATGGCCATCACCTTTGCTTCCTATTCTCTTGACAAAGACCATAATACCTTGCAAATAAGATCATAGTTAGAGTAGGTTTTGCCAAAATCATTAAGAGCATTAACAATATCAGTAAATTTAAAAAATATATTAAAAATTGACTCATATTTTTTTATTTTAAATATTTTATATTTATGAACAAGCAAGTTGATTTTGGACTTTTTTACTTGGCTTGTTCTCTCATAAGTCACTTCCAATCTTTTTCAAATTTTCTTTGCTGATGTACAAGTAGATATTCTATTAAATTCTTGTATATCAAGAGAATAATAAAGAATATTGATAGCTTTTATATTTAATTGAGCTATCTTTTTATCATATTCATCTCATTTCTTTTCGGCCTTGTGAAGAACTCTATTTACATTAATTATGGGTGTGTATAGTCCTCTAGTCATGATCCCCCATAATTATAGTTTAGAGCGTATATAAATATTCTCATTTTAACTTTTCAAAAAGAATAATTTATTCCATCAAAAAGTGGTGGCCTAAAAGTGGATTGTCCTTCGATGAATGTAAAACCACTTGGTGTTGCCATGATCATTGGCTTTTGATTGCTAGATCAACAAATAATAATAGAGTATCTATTTTGATACCATTTGTTGTCCAGAGATAGCAATCCAAGAGAGAGGGGGAGGGGTGAATGGGGTTCTAATAAAATTTTGATCAATTTTAACTCTAAACAATAATATGTTTCAATTTGAGCTATCTTAACTAAGTAATTATGATGTGATTAAGATGTGCAGCAACAAAAGCAAATGATCAATAAAACTATGGAATAATTAATCTAATAAAAGGCAAAAACTAAAAGCAAGTAGAGCAAGATAATGAAAAATACAATCATAAACATAAAATTTTTATAGTAGTTCAGTGCAATTTGCACCTACGTCCACTCAAGCTTTTCTTAGGATTTTCACTATTATTCTTTCTGATTACACTATGTTTACTTTTTTGGGTTGATGATTGCTTGTCGTTAAAGCAACAAATAAAGATTAAGCTTGATTTTAATTTTTAAAATAGTGGTGAGTCGGATATTGATTTTCTCAAAGATTGAAGGCTAAGTTATATTTAATTTTAATTAAAAATAATTTTTTTAATTTAATTTTAAAATAAAAATTTAAATATGTAGATTAAAAAGAGTAAATTGAGAGTTTAGTAAATTAAAAAAAATAAAAAGAAAGTAAATACTTAATTAATTAGGATTTTTGAATTAATGAGAATTATTCTAAAATTTCAAATTCATCTTCTGCATCATTATGGTAATTCTTTTAATGCAAAATTTTATTATTTTTAAGAATTTTGTTATGATTATAATTTATTTTCTTAGAGTATGAATTATATCTCATGATAATGATCCATCTCTATGAAATTATAAACTATTCAATCCTTTAATTCTTAAAAATTAATAACATGGATTTTAATGATTATTCTCTAAAATAAATTATTAAATTAAGTATGGACTATATCTATTAATCATAGCCCATCCTAATGAATATAATTTATTTAGATTTTTAATCAATTAATAAGCATGTCAAAAAATCAGGATCTCATACATAAAAAGATAAATTTTATTAAAAACTGAGCAAGAGAACATGTTTGCATAAAAAGTAATTACAAAAGATAAAAAAAAATTATAACTTATGTTAGAAGATTTCATCTACTCTCCCAGAATTCAGCTTCTTAGCCATGTATGGTTGATGATTTACTCACTCCTGGCATCTTTAGAGCTCCTTTGATTGAAGGTTGGAAAAAAGAAGAAAGAAATTGTTAGATATATATGCCCTAGAAGTCAGAATTGGCTGACACTTGTAATACACTTCTAAAGGCAAAATTGTAATTTTGACTATTATCAATAAAATGGATTATTTTCTATCACATATGTGTATTTAGTGTCTGTGATACATCCTTTGAGTTAATGGTAATGATAATTCATATTTTTAGGAGTTGAAAATTTAAGACATGAATAATCATTATTAACTCATAAAATGCTTCCGACCATAAGATCATCACGAGGATGATGATTGATCTGGAAGGTTGGTATACAATCGCTTCTCTTTAGTAGATGAGTCTTGAGTCTACGGTGTGGAGACACCAGAGCAAGAGTATAGGTACTCATTAGAGAATGAGGGCACTGAGCGTGACCACCTCGAGTAGTCATTAGAAGTCTACCTTCTCATCAATGACTGACTCGATGCTACAGTGGTGTGTCTGATTCTTTAACCTGAGGTGCATCGACAGTTTACCTTGAGGGTGTTATAGTTTGACTACACCATAACTCGATCTTCCTAGCCATCCGAAATCCTGAGGTGTATGTTGGCTATAGCATGTTCATTGTAGGAACTAGATTGCATCAAGATGGAATCTATCTACCTCGGTGGTAGAGGAGCAGCCCTATGATGATCATGAGAATCAAGTCCAGAAGCCCATAGGCCATGGCAGAGTGAAATAATAGAAAGAGTTTCTATTTAGATTTTCACATCGGACTTGAATCGAATGATTACATCATATGATAGAGACTAGGGTTTGACGAGTTCACCTTAACCCTAATCTGATCGGGGCTCAAGATAGAAGAACTTAATCACACAGGTAGCTGCACCAAGAGGTTCGCATTCAGCTCTGATGGGTTGCCACCATATACTGCTAGGTGTCACTGGTGGATTTTGGGAGCAATTAGAATGATTTAGATGATCGATCATTCTAGCTGTTCGAATCAGAAGAGTTCTGATCCATCGAAAGGAAGTTTCGATGATGTCGATGATAGAGATCATGATATATCCCATTACCATATAGAACTGAACCTAACTAGGTCACACAAATAAGGTTTGAATTTGGTGATCATCAATTGAACTGATCCAGTTCAATTGATCTGAATGAGATTCAATTAGGTTCAAGGAAATCGTGCTAGCACTCGATTGAACCTAACATTCTTCTTTTACGATCATAAATAGTTATCCTGACTAAGCCAAAGGAGTTTATGCTCAATCAGAGACCTTCACTTGGTCTGACTGGAGTCTGTTCAGGTCAGAAAAGGGTTGTCTTATTTTTAAGACAATACCTGCCATATTTGATCACCTATCATTTCTCATCCTTTGACTTTGGTCAAAAGTTCACCTTTGATTGGTCAAATGTTGACCATAGACACTTTGACTTCTGTCCACATGTCATGCACCTATTGGAGAGTTGGTGGAGGCTTGTCCTCCTACCAAAACCTGGCAAGAAGGAGGGCGCACGCTACCCTTGGCGTGAGCTAAGTTGGAGGTGTCTAGAAGTCCCTATTGGACAAGGACTCCATCTCCTTTTTGAATTCCAAGTAGACTCCTCCTAAGAACCAACTTTGACTGGTCTTAGGCGCCATCTAAGGATGAATCCAAGAGACTCTATTTCCACCAATCAGATTTAGATCTAATTTTATAAAGAGTTATGATTGGTTGGGAAGAAGAGGGGTTAGATCACGCATAGTCTATAAATAAGACCCTGCACCCAACTCAAGGAGAATCTGAAAATTGAATTCTCTATGCCCCAAGGCTGTTTGTCTCTCCCTCCTCCATGCCAAGCTCATCTTCTCCCTCTCCTCTCCATCCCCAAAGTAGTTTGGAATCTTAGTTGATGCAATCCAGACGAGAGAAAGGCGACAGAAAGCTAGAAGGCTGCGCTGCTGCAAAGGACGACTGCTGATCTTCGAAAGCTATTTTGAAGATCCTCCAAATTAGATTCAGATCTAATTTTTAGAGACATGATAGAGAAGAAGAGGATCTTCAGATCTAACCTGAGTGGATATTGGTAGAGGTCAAGCACTTGCATGGCTAGATCCAGAACCTTCCGCTGCTTACAGGATCATTAACGGGTAATAGGATTACCCTACATCAAGGTAAATTAAATTTAATTTAATTTATTTTAATTTATTTTAATTATTAAAATAATAAAGATTAGATCTAAAATATCCTAGATCTGATCTAGATCAAAAAAATTTTTTTGAAATATATCTTTTGATTCGATCAGATCTGAACGAACCTGGTCCAAAAAATTCATCTTATTTTCTTGAGTATGTTCTGTATTGCAAGAATATTGGAATTTCTCTAAATTGGAAGAGATCGATTTCTTTTATAACACTGAAACACAGCATGGTAGGTAAAATTTCAAGTCGACCACTATATACATAAATTATTAGTTTGATCATCTGGATCACAGAAGGAGTCTTCCAATGATATGACACCATCAAAATTAGTTCCTTGGGGATGTCTATAGCAGCAGTCTTGTTTAAGTCTTTACATGATTATCTGGATATTAAATGTTGTCATGGTATAGATTCTGGAGGGGACACTTTCTGTTAGAGTATCAAGTACCAAGTTGTTAAGATGATGCCATCATGGAAAGTGTATCGTGATGAGAGTTTTAGTCCACATCAATGTCTAGAGATGATACTTCTGAGATGAATATTTTGGAAAAGCACAACATATTATTTTGAAAGTTAACAGAAACCTATTTTTGATCATGATTGATGGACATTGTGTTTGTGCCTTTTCGAGTCCCTTATTTGACCATTAATATTTCAGGTATGTCTTGGGAGCTGTTGAAACCTTCTTAGATGCTATCCCTGCTGCTGGATTTTTCAAAGGTAAACATAGGATAGTTGCAGTGAGGTCTTTTAGATACGGATGGTGCATTGTGAAGTTATGATTAGCTCTTTGAAGTCCTCTGTGTAGTTGCTTCTATTTGGTAATGCCAAACATATAATTTTTTATTTGCTTCCTTACATTTGTTTGTATTTGTCAAAAAATTTCAATAGAAATGTGTACCTCAACCAATCACCTGAATTTTATGCTCCTCAGTATTTTTTTGGACTATAATTGCATTTCCTTTTTTACAAGTCGAATCGATATAGTTCTAATGTGGTGCTTGAAGAAATGGGCTGGAGGAAACAAGAATGAAGCATGCAATATTTTCCACTTACGGCAATAGCCCATATTTATATGTCTATGTTGTCTATATACATTATTACAAGCATAATTGTACACTCACTCTGGTGGTACGTATAGCACCAAACCTAATTATCTTGACAAAATTGTGAGCTGGGGCATGGCATGTGACTAAGGTCCCATTTGGCAAAGCTTTTGGGGAGCTAGAAAGCACTTTTGGATGGTATGGTGGTGTTTGGTAAAAGAATCTGGAAGCTATTTTGTCTTTATTAGAAAGTTGGGAAAATGTACTTCGGAGAAGCTCCTCCCCAAAAGTGCTTTCTGTCTGGAAGCTATTTCGCTTTAATGAAATTTTTGTGGTGATCAAAATGTCCACAAATAAATGCCATAAAAATATTATACTATGTAACAATATATTAATATATAGTAATAATAATAATAATTGTAATACTTTATGTTAGAATATTATATTATAATTATGCATCGACATTAGCTATATTATCATATCATATCATGTCATATTGTTATACTATAAATATAATATATTATATAATTACATTATTATATTACATTGATTATTATTGTGATAATTTTTGTAATATGATTATTATATTATGTTATATTATATTGTATCATATTATATTATATTATTATTCTATAGCATTAAATATTATATTGCACTATATTATAATAATATTTATTACATTACAATATTATGTCACATTATATTACATTATAATAATATTGTACTATGTTATAGTATTTTAATATATATTATTATATTGCGTTATACTCTACTATATAATACTATGTAATGTTCTTTATTGTCATTTTATCATACCACAAGCTCTCTTTTAGTTTGGTTACCAAACACATGTTAAAGTGCTAGTTAGCATTGTAGAAATGTAGTTAGCAAATCGCAAACCACTTTTAGTAAAAGCTCTACTTCCAAAAGCTCCAAAAGCTATACTACTAACAGCAATCCTAAATAGGGCCTAAAACATTTGTTCAGAAATGATGTATTTGCTTCTTTATTTTCAAGGATATTATGGTCCCTGAGGAAGAAAAATGTGAATAGTAGACCAAAAATTCATTTTTGTTAATTTTATCAAAATAGAGATGAAGTTGAAGCAGCTGCAGTGATGGGTGAGGAGTGCTCAAGTGATGGTGCCCTAAAGACAATGATGGTTGTGAAGGATATTAATAAAATGGCTGTCACATGAGTCACACTTCAGATGATTAAAAATGAAGAGTCAATGCTTCCAACAAGCTAATGATATCTTCTGGGATTCTTAGCAGAGGCTCACCATTATAGGCCTAGAGCCTCCACACAAAGCTTAATGGGTGTAGCATTAGTCTAAGCATTTATTAGCTGATAATTGGACTTGATGTCGATAATATATTTCTGATGATAAAAGGAGGTAACCCTGAGAATAATTGACTTCGATCTCCAAGATGATCCTTTACAAATTGAATGTCTTTTCCCCAGCAATAATCATGTTGTCATAAAGAGGTAGAGTAGTGTTAACTGTGGATGGAGGAGAGTGGTCAAACGTAGCGTGCTTAATTGCTCATGCTTGCTCTGTGTATGACCAACTGCAATGATAGCATGATTGAGCTTTGGAAACCAAGCTAGAGAAGCATGTTTGAGACCATAAATAGCTCAACATGCTAAGGAAGCAAAAGGCCGATAATGAGATGCAATTACACTTTTTTGTAGGAGTCTGTGAAGGAAATACATTCCTCATATGTAAACCATTTTGCTTATTATATTGACTTATTAGTATAAAGCAGTTATTATTGATCCAAATTTGAAAAGAAAAAGGATGGAATAATGTAGCATATCTTAGATGGCCGGCTTCATGTTTTAATAGCCTTATATGTTATCTGCTAGCACATGCTAAATCTTATAATCTATATCAGAAATTTAAGTTTCTTGGCTGGGACATGCAGGATATGTGATACTTTATTTCTTTCCTACAAGATGTAGATGATTCTGAGAGGTCGCAGAATGAGATCAGACATCCGTGTGCATTGGAAATGCACAGCACATAAACCAACTTTAGCCTCCTGCTACTGAGGAAACCTAGCAACTCCCAATAAGTTTATGGCTCAAAATGGCTGTGAATGGTTGCAGGAATGCATTTTTTATCATGGGACTGTGATAAGGTCTAGTGTGACCATATGCCCACCTGGTTTAATACTTTATGGAGATAAAACAACCAGCACACAGGGGAAGATAATAAATGGGATAACTATAATGGAATGACTAGTTTGAATTTTAGGTTTTCCATAATGAACTTTTTAGAATGGTTTTCTTCTTGTACAGATCATTGTCCTTTAAATTCAGTGATTGTTATTGTATCTTTTCTACTTACATGGATAATTATGAGATTGCTTCAGAATTTGATTTAAAACATGCCCATGAAGAGAATTGACTATTTCCAAATTTGTTATTTTTGTTGAGGATGAGATTTTAAAGTGTTTGATAGGCATTGTTTGGTCCTGATGTTAGTTGTTGCTAGCAAAGTGCTGAAACGAAGTTTGATCTAGTTTTCTTAGAACTTTGTTATTCTAATATGTGAAATTCTAGCAAGGTAGCCTTTTGTTTGGTCTTTTTGGTAATCTGGGGCATTTGAAACAACATCACATTCATTATACCTGCACATGGAGAACATATGGGCTCTTTCACTAGCAGAAGTACCTCCATATTCATTTCTATGAGGAATTATTATTATTGCTATTTCATATGAATGTAAAATAACTACCAATCAAGTAACGAAGCTGTCCTTCCTGACTTTGGTAAGTTGGCTATAATTACAAAGTCTATGATCCATGGAAATAGATGCACTGGTTCATGTAGCCGTGTCTTGTTATCTAGTCTCAGTGCCATGTTTTCTTTCCATTGCTACATCTCTTCATAGAGATGAATCTTTTGGATTTGTATTGTGCAACCAAAAGTTAATTATTTGAATATTTTTTTTAATCTTTATGACTGCATATTTTCCTAACAGATGATATTTAGATCTTAGTTGTTAAATTCATCTCTTTTATTGCAATTGAACTTATTGTCTCATCTTTGTATTTAGAATTTTTTTTTTTTTTTTTTATTGAAATCCGAAAATTTTCAGTTTGGCTTCACTTTATTCACAGTCATTTGTTACTGGAGTCTGGAGATATGTTACCATTGTCATCATCTTGGTTTTTGAGTCTTTCCTTTATGGTCCATTTCTTAATGTATCACAGTGCAGCCTTATTATTCCATCCTAAATCTTACAAGATGTACGTCTTTTATGGCATTTGTGTTTGTCTTTATGATTTGTAAATATTTCTTCTTAAACTAGTTCCCCTTTGTCTGTTTCTGTCCTATTAGGTGAGCCAAATTTGGTTTAATTATAACATTTTGTGGTTTTTGTAATGCAGAGAGTGTAACAATAGTTCCTAATATTACATCAACAAATGGTACAACTGGCACACTAACAAGAGTATCCACTCCAAGCTTACATGACCTCCAACTTTATGGGGTTATTGTGACCATACTTTTATGTTTTATTGTGTTTGGTGGTGTGAAGATAATCAATAAGGTGGCACCTGCTTTCTTAATACCTGTCCTATTTTCAATCTTCTGCATATTCATCGGAATCTTTGTAGCTCCAAGGAGTAATGCTTCAAGTGAGTTTTTTCCTCCAGATTCCCTGTGTATATTAGGTTTCCTTCTGCAGATTTCAAATGCTTTCCTGATCTCATATTATGTAATAAGCTGCTTTTGATTATTGTTCCATGCAATTTTTGATGTAGGTGGCATCACAGGATTAAGTACAAAAACGTTCAAAGACAATTGGAGTTCAGATTACCAGCGGACCACCAATGCTGGAGTACCTGACCAAAATGGACCTACTTTTTGGGATTTTAAGTAAGCCTTTTGTTGTTTTTAAGTGGTATTATTTGTAATGTCATAGTTATGACCATCTGTGCTGTCTGCCCTGAACTTTCATGTCCTTGTATGTCGATTCATCTTTTTATATCTGCCCTTTACCTTATTCTGCAAAGGTTACATTAGGACTCAAAAACCTTTGCTTTAAACATTTAAATTTTGTTCTTTCTTTTGATGCTATTTTATGGAAAGGAATTAGGGTTTGGAAACTGTAATTAGGATCGAAATTAAAATCAATATAGGACAAGGAGCAGGGTGTTTATGACTACGCTTAGCTCAAGGATTGTCATTACAGGCTGACTTTGGTCTAAATTGATTTTTACAGGCTCTAGGTCTCAACTGGGTCAGGTTAAGATTTTACTCTGAAAGTCAATTAGTCCCATCTGAAAATCTGATTAGAACTGTATAATACATTATATCATTATAAATTACTTAAAATCTTTAATTAAAAGGAAAATCAGTAAGTTGCTGTGCTTTTTAAAAGTGCAGTGTGTATACCATACATGTACATCTGACTACCTTCTATACGCATTACCACTGATGTATTAAGTGGGGTCCACTTGCAAGTGTTAATCCAGAGCAAGACTATTGTACTTTTAGGGCATATTCAATGATGTCTATGACCATATTGTGTCGCTTTCAAAGACTCGGCCATCCAGCTTTGAGCTCGAAACAAATTAGTTTGAGGTTTTGGCTTTAGCAATGTTTTCGAGCTAGGATACGCCCAATCAGCATTAATTAGTCAAGTCTTGAACCAAGTACAGGCTTCCTGTGTCTAGTTTGGCCCAAGCCATGATAGGGGACTGGGTGGATGAACTCGTGCCTCGTTCATCAGCGATCCTGAATAGAATTGAGATAGTTTGTTCCAAGGCATGGAAGGATATACTTAAGGATGAAATTGGATATTGGATTACAATCACAATCAAAGAATGAGATTGCAATACTAAATTGGGTTGGAATGGAGATCATTTTATCTATGTTTATTGGTTTTTGGAGTCAAAATCAAGATGAGAATGAAGGTTAAAACAGGCGTTGATTTAAAGTCTGACATACATAACAAACATATTAATGAGGTCAGCATTCAACTATATTGAGATAAATATTCATGTAAAAAATTGATGTTAAGATTGGAGTAAACTTAGAACTGATCCAAAATTCAACTATATTGAGATAAATATTCATGTAAAAAATTGATGTTAAGATTGGAGTAAACTTAGAACTGATCCAAAATTCATAACTAGAATGGAAAAGATAAGATTGTCTTTAATGATATTTTCGAATTTGAATGCCAAGTGTTAGAAGATAATATTCCCAATATGAGGGGAATTAATTTATCCACCGATGGTTGTAATAATTCTAACTATTTTATGATCTTAATATTGCAATAATGAAAATCCATTCTTATCTAAAAAGATGTTTGTGCAACTACCAAACAAGTTAGATGGATATAAATAGTTGAAAATATTGACTGGAGATATTATATTTAATGAAAATTGTATTCCTTTTATAGATGAAACCTAATAAACCACCTATAAAACTTTTAATATTCTAAAATTTTGTTCTTATTATAAAAATTGTTTGAAAGGTGAAAAAAGTATGTTCATCATTGCTTGTGTTGTCTTAATAAAAAGGAAAAACACAGATCAATTTCCTTCAAATTAAGTTCTATTGTAACCTGAGTTTTTTGTTCAGTGTGCATCGATATTAACAACAAAATAATATCATAAGACAGATGGAACTAAATTGC